>JASAMV010009297.1:0-64535 GCA_030248065.1 Rhynchonema sp. JSB1_4
GTTTGTTCATTCATGATTATCATTGTGTTACGTACACTCGTTTATTTTTCAGGTGTTTTCCGGATCTCGTTGTAGGTCTTTGCGTGAGCTTGCAAATAAAATTTGAAATTTGAAACCCCACCCCAAAGGCTCGAAATCAAAAATAGAACACCCCATTAATTGACCCCCCCCAATCAGTGTTGTGGCTACTTTTGCGGGGCGTGTAGGGTACATAGGTGAAAAAAATCGGGGCGGGGGGGGGGAAGGGGGTAGCGTACCAGGCCGGGGCGGGTAGGGTACCATTGGGGCCTGGGGGGGGCCCCCCACCCAGTGCTGTGGCTGGGGGGGGGGGGGGGGGGTGGGGGGTGTCCCCCCCCCAGTGTAGTGGCTGGGGGGGATGGGGGGGATTCCCCCCCTAAGGAGTAGGTACCTTGCAACCACCCCTTGGGGGGGGATGGGGGGGGAAGGGTAGGTACCTTGCAACCACCCCGGAGGGTACCTTGCAACCATAAATTTATGGTTTTTATAGGCAAAAATGGGTGTTTTTCGACCTTAAAACCCCAAAAATCGCGCGCTCCGCGCGCCGACCTCCCGATAATAGCTATTTTGGGCAAATTTTAGGCCAAAATGCAAAAAAGTACCATTTTTTCGGCCAATTTTGCAGAAAAAAAGCATGCAAAAAACACCCTTTTTTCGGACCCCAGGGGTACCTTGCAACCTTCCGGAGGCTGGGTAGGGGGGGTGGTACCTTGCAACCATCTGGATCCATCCCCCCCCCCCAAGGGTACCTTGCAACCAGTGTTGGAGGTACTCTGGAGGGGGGGATACCTACTGTACCGCGCTCGGAGAGGGGGGGATACCTACTGTACCAGAGCCGATGGCCTGGGGGGGGGGGGGGGTTATGGACCTAGGGGGGGGGGGGGGGGGGGGGTTGGGGGGGGGGGGGGGTTAGGTTTTGGGGTGAAAATTTTTTATGTGTTTATTATGTGTGGAATCGTGTGAAAACGTAGTATTTGCGCGCGTAGCGCGCGAATTTCGGGTAATTTGAGGTAAAAAACACTGATTTTGCACTAATTTCGGCCATTTTGGTCAAAAATTGGCACTTTTGGGGCAAAATCGGGGGGGATACCTACTGTACCGGGGTGAAAATCGGGGGGATACCTACTGTACCATGCCAAACATCGGGGGATACCTACTGTACCAGGCGAGGGGGGGATACCTACTGTACTGGGGGGGGGGGGCCCCCCCAAACCCCCCCCCCCCCCCCCACCTCCAACACTGCCCCCCAATGGTACCCTACCCGCCCCGGCCTGGTACGCTACCCCCCTACCCTCCCCGCTCTGGTACCCTACCCCCCTACCCGCCCCCGCCCTGGTACCCTACCCGCCCCGATTTTTACCCCCAAAATGCCCATTTTTCGGTCAAAAATGCCCAAATTTCGACCGAAAACCCTAAAAAGTGCAAAAAATTTCGCGCTGCGCGCGATATGTGTACTTTTTAGTACATAAAAACAGGCACGCAAAAAAACTTGTGTTGTACCCTACCCGCCCCGAAAAATCTTCCCCCCCCCCCCCCCCCCAAACCGGATTTCCCCCCCCCCCAAGATCCCAGGTACACTACCCCCCTACCCGCCCCGATTTTTTCCACCTATGTACCCTACCCGCCCCGCAAAAGTAGCCATAGCACTGCCCCCACCCCACCCAGTGATGTGGTTGGGGGGGGGGGGGGGGATTACCCCCAACCAGAGGTCGCAATCGGGCCGGGTTTGGCCGGCCCGGCCCGGCCCGAGCCCCCAAATCTCCGGCCCGGCCCGGCCCGACCCGTACCCCCAAATCTCCGGCCCGGCCCGGCCCGAACCCCCAAATCTCCGGCCCGGCCCGGCCCGAATTTTTGGCTCAGATTTTATTTAACCCAATTTTTTTCATAATTTTTGCGATTTTTGAATCAATTTTTTTTGTTGAACTTTCATTGTTTTCCATGAAAAAGTCGCCAGATAGACAATACCAATGGTGTGGCTGGGGGGTCCCCCCTAGGTACAGTAGGTAGATGACGCGCCATCCTGGTACAGTACGTAGGTCGCCGCCGCACGGCTGGTACAGTAGGTTGCTATTTTTGGCTCAAAATGGTATAAAATCCATATTTTTCATTCCAAATAATCGAAAAATTTTGAGGGTTTTAGAGTACATTTTCATCTAAACTTGGACATGAAAAATTTTGTTCCCCCTAGCTCGGCCGGTCGGTACAGTAGGTAGGTTGATTTCAGGCCTTTCTGGTGGCACAGTAGGTTGATTGCACGCCTGGGTAGCCACACGACTGGACAATACTGATCACTTACTTTCTGAATCCGTCAGAAATTTTAGTATTTTGGACAAAAAACTCCCACTTTTTCAGTAAAATAAGTCACTTCAGAAGCTTCGGGCCGGGGTGCCCGGCCCGGCCCGGCCCGACCCTCCAAATCTCCGGCCCGGCCCGGCCCGAGCCAAAAGCCCAAAATCGCGGCCCGGCCCGGCTCGGCCCGGCCCGAGGTCGGGCCGGCCCGATTGCGACCTCTGCCCCCAACTGCTAGGTAGCTTTCTTGCTCCGAAACCCATACCCCCCCAAACTGGCTAGCTAGTAGCTAGCTTTCTTGCTTCGGTCATCAAGTAATAAAAGTGTTGATTTTAGTGCCAAAATGACCATATTATGGGCCAAAATGGTCAAATTCGTTCAAATTTTCTCACACGTGTACAAAAATACGCATTTTAAGGCTTATTTTAGCATAATTTAGACCATATTTTATACCCCTGTTTTTGACTTCTGGACCAATACCCCACCCCCCAAATCGGGGTACCCGGCTAGCTAGCTAGCTTTCTTGTGCCGGACCCCTCCAGCTAGCTAGCTTTCTTGCTCGGACCAACTACATCACTGCCCCCCCAGCCACAGCACTGCCCCCAATTAATAGAACCCCACCCCCAGCCTCAACCTTCACCGTACCACAGATCAGTGGCATGTTAGGGCTGTGTTGTTGTGTCAAACGTTGTTTGAGCTTGCGAACGCAACAGAATACAGCTTTTTAAGCATAATTGCCGCTGTTAAAGTCAGAAAGTACCCAAAATAAGCCATTTTAGGGGAATTTATTAACCTTAACCATGATTTTTTTCGTCTTGGGGCCAAATGAAAAATATAACCCCCACAGAGATCGGAAACGGGCCGGGTAAAGTCGGCCCGGCCCGGCCCGGTGGAGGGCTGCAGGTCGGCCCGGCCCGGCCCGTTTTGGCTTGAGGCAATGGTGTAGCTGGGGGGGGGGGAGTGGGGGGGTCCCCCCCTAGGTACAGTAGGTAGGTTGCCGCCCCTCACCTGGTACAGTAGGTAGGTTGCCGCCCCTCCCCTGGTACAGTAGGTAGGTTGCCGCCCCACCTAACTTTTCACCCAAAACATTCATTTTTGGCTTAAAATTGCATAAAATTAGCATATTTGTCTGCAAATAGGCGAAAAATCGCGCGCTGCACGCGAAATTAGTGTTTTGGGCCACATTTTCTTCAGTATTTAGACATAAAAAATTTCGGTTTCCAGATGACCCCCCCCAAGTGGTACGACCCCCCCCAGCTCGGCTGGTACAGTAGGTAGGTTGCCGCCCCGAATTTTGGGTGGTACAGTAGGTTGCCGCCCCGCCTGGGTAGCTACACCACTGGCTTGAGGTCGGCCCGGCCCGGCCCGGTCAGCCAATTTTCAAGGGCCGAAAACTGAAAAAGTCTAAAAAGCTGAAAAAAATTCGAAAATTTTCTGCAGAATACTTGTTTTCACTGGTGCAGCTGGGCGGAAGGGGTAGGTAGGTAGATTAACGCGCCATCCTGATGCAGTACGTAAGTTGCCGCCCCGGCTGGTACAGTATAGTAAATTTCTAAATTCGCTGCCGCACAATAAAGTACGCCGCATGGTTAATGTCAAGTTCTAAACCCGAATGCTAGCCACGCACAGTTCTGAAACATCGCGCACGGCTGCTTGGCTGGCTGGCAAGCTGCACGTGTGTCTGCTGCCGGAATGTTTCAAGGGTTGGTTTTCGGGTTTAGAACTTGACATTAACTATGCGGCGTATTTTATTGTGCGGCGACGAATTTAGAAATTTACTGTAGTAGGTATAATTTTTGGCTCAAAATGGTTTAAAATCGGTATTTTTCACTCCATGCAGGCGAAAAATCGCGCGTTACGCGCGAAGTTATCGCTTAAGAGTACATTATCATCAATATGTATACATAAAAATTTTGTTCCCGGATGACCCCCCTAGCTCGGCCGGTTGGTAGGTACAGTAGGTAAGGTTGATTGCAGGCAGGCTTGTTTGGTGGTACAGTGTGTTGATTGCAAAGGCCTGGGTATGGGTAGCTACACCACTGCTTCTTTCTTCAAAACGATGACTGAAAAGATCAAGAACTAGGAAATGTTAATGCTCGAAGCCCAAAAATTTTGAAAATTTTGGTTCAAAAAGTGGTAATTTCGTTCGAATTTAGGCATACCGGGCCGGACCGGTCCCCCCAAATCTCAACCCATACCAAGGAGGGTAACCCCCAACCCCCCCCCCTAACGACACCTTAGCAATTGCTGCCATTTAGTGGCAAAAAAACTGTTCTTTGAAGAACATGGGTCCTGGAAGCAATACGGGTGATATTGCATCCTCAAGAAAATTTTTCGCCCTTTTAGGCCAAGAAACATTTTTTTCGGAAAAATAAATAATTGGCAATTTTCTGGTAATTCTTCTGGAAATTTGTGCGACTCCGGAACAAAACGGTTTTTCCCTTTTCTCCGCAATTAAAATTGTTTTTCCCAGTATTCACTAAACCAGGCTTAATTTTTGCAGAAAACAGCTGCTCAATGGCTGACGAAGATCACGACAACATCAAGGTGGAGCCAAGTGGTGATATTGACTTGTATGGAGACACAGAGAATGAGATTCTTGGTGAAACGCATGAAGACGACGCGTTAGGAAATGGGGAAATTGACGAGGATGCACTCCTTCGATCGGGTAAGTACGTACCGACGAGGGAGACCCTCCCATTTCAAATGATGCAAAATTATCTGTTGCGGTAGGTGACGACGAGGAGCCGACAGCAGCGCCAGGCGAGGAGAACGCGGCAGCCGACAGTGACCTTCTTGACGCTGTGCTTACCGAACCAGCTGGTGCCGTGTCAAGCACGACTGGATCGACTAGTGAACCGGTCGAATCGCCTGTCAGACAAGCAACTACATCTGGTGCGCAGGGCTGAAAAAAAATTTTTCTTGGAGCACTGTTTTTAAAAAAAACAAAAAAATAATTTTTTTTGAAAAAATTTTTCAATTAGAAAAAGCAGCCCAAACGCCGCTTCAGATGAAACGGAGGCGCTACACAAAATTTTTTGAAAACTCAAAATTTCTAGTCACGTGACCCCTCACATGGGGCTCATCATAATCAACGCATGTACGAAGGCGATTCGGTTATTCTGGCGGGATCTGATCGTGACGTGGACTTGGCACGACTATTTTATTTATCAGTGTTTGTCGGTAGCATAAAATATCATGCGGACGTGATGCCGACTAACTGCGTAGATTGTCGCAGAATACTAAATTTCACGTGCCAAACATAGATGATAGCGATTCAATGACGATATTAAACGATTACCGTTTATGTATTGTAGCCAGTGGTGTCCTTGGGAAATCAAAGAGTCAGGATACCGGATACCCAAAATCCAAAATTTTCGAATACCGGATACCCAAAATGAAAACTCTCGCATACCAGGGGGCGTTGCCCCCAAAATAAAAAATCTCTGATACCCAGGGGGGTTGTTTAAAAAACGTTCAATTTTTTTAGAGGAAAATTGAGCAAAATTGGCGTTGGAAGCGCAAAAAAATAGTTATTTTTTGGGGTTATGCTTGCGCCAGCAAGCGATTTTGAGCATTTTGGCGATAAAAATGGGCGATTTTTACGGTTTATGGCAGGCATGCACTGACTTATCATTTAAAAACTTCATCATCACTTTTTATGAGTAATTGTGGCGGTGAGACCAAGCGCCGCAGGCGCGATTTTGGGAAATTTGACCCAACCTAGAATAAAGTTTCAAAAATAATTTTGCCTCAAAAAGGTCATATTTGGAAGCCATTTTATTTTTCCGAAAAACTCATGTTTTTAATTAGAAAAACCAGAATATCTGACTCTTCAAAAAAATTTGTTTCAATCAACCATTGTTTTGTTGGTATGTGCGCACCACCAAAAAAATACCGTCGTCTGGTTTATCCAGTTTCGATTTTTTATCTGCCTTCCCTGGTGTTTCAGGTACACATAGTACGAGTCACGGGTCGGGTCGTCGTTATTGTGTGTATGTAGGCAACATGACGTGGTGGACGACCGATCAGGATTTGTGGGAGCTGGCTGAGACGCAGGTCGGCATCGACGACATTGTTGATGTGAAGTTCTACGATAATCGCGCTAATGGACAGTCGAAAGGTGCGGTTGAGTTGAGTGATGCCCTAAGATGCGTATCAAACCTGTTCATCTATCCTTTACCTTTATACACAGATATCCGATCTTCTTTTGGTCGTGTAACGTTTTGTACTAAGAAAAGGATATTTCGAGATTTGCTGATGGCAAAAGTTTGATCTGGCAAATAATTTTCTTGTCAACCTTGTGAAAACAAAAACAACTTTATGTCGTCACTGTCAGTAGCTGTTGAAATGCATTTAGCCAGTCGTGCATTTTGGCACTAAAATCAACATTTTTTGTTTGATGTCCGGACATGGTAGACATAGATAGCTTGGTTTGGGGTACTGATTTTTTCGGTAGACATACTGTAGCTGAAGCTGACCCAGGTTTGGGAGTATTATCCCCATACCCCCACTGCGTCACTGGTGTTTGTTCATCAAGCAGTTTAACATCAGCCACGTTCGAAGTTTCTGAACAATTTGCTTAAAACCCCCTTGTTCTTCAGGCTACGCGTTGATCGTAATGGGCAGTGACGCAAGTCAACGTGCGGTACTCGAGAAAATGGGTGAACAAATGTTGCACGGTCAGAAGCTGGTGGCATTGCCGTACAGCAAACAGTCGCAAGCCACGCTTGAAGCAGCCACCAAACAGGACGATCGACGAGCGAAAAAGGATCAACAGCAAATGCAACCAATGCATCAACAGCAAATGCAACAACCGGTATGTCACATCAAAAACTTGAAGTGATACACTATCATAAATGAACAACAGTCATTTTTTAATCGAAAGAATCGAACCTGATGTCAGTTTGTAGTCTACGACAGCAGAGCACCTTGTTAGCTGAAGCTAGTCCTTGCAGTCCATCGACAGGGAGGGAGACGTCCCATACTTCTGCAATACAATCTAATTGACCCCATATTTGAGGGCAACGAGAACTTCCTCGGCACGATACGTATCGGAAGTGCAGTGGCGGGTCAAGCACCGCCACAACCTCGCCCAATGGTCAACGCCGGTCCCCCGATGGTGATGCAAGCCGGCCCACCCATGATGCGAACAGTTGTGTCCGTTGGTGGACCGAGAATGATGGGTCAACCAATGGTCATGCAAGCGCCGCAGCATATGCAGGTTCGGCAATTAACATCCCACCGTCAAATATTATTTCAATTTTATCCTTCATTCCCTTTTCAGCCGACTCGAATCACAGCCATGCCACAACGTCCAATGGCAGGCCCTCCACCAATGACTGGTCAACCGCCACCCGGAAGTCAGTCTTGTCTTTTTCTGGGACGTAAAAATTTTTTGCCGTTTGGTATTTTGGGTTAAAATAATGTCAGTTCGGTTTATTTTGGCAGTGATGCGCGGTCCCCCGCCCAACTACGCACACGCACCGCCGGTGATGCGAGCGGGACCGCCCACCAATCAACCACCACCCGGATTTCCACCATCGGGAGCCTATGTCAATCCGAACGTGTACCCCGGTGTGGGTGGACATCCGAATGCACCGCCACAACAACAAGTAGGCTTGAGCGAACGGTTTATGTCTTGTCATTCTTACCTGGTTACTCCAGAATTTGGAACCGGAACAAGGTCTGGCTGGTGGTTCCCCGACGTTTTCCAACGTGATGACCAATCCAAGCCCGTCTTCCGTTGGTCATGGGACTTTTTGTATGATGGATGACTGTTTCGAGATGTTTACTCATGCTGTTTGTTCGACCGGTATTATAGTCACCTGTAAGAATTACACCAGTCGAAAGTTGTGGCTTGTCCAGACCGGAACAATTAAACAAGCAATTTAATGCCAGCCATAGCCATTTGGTTGGTTCGGCAGCTTTCCACGCAACACCTATCCATTTCACTTCACACCCAGGACCCGCCATTGTCCGAGGCCGAATTCGAGGAGATCATGAATCGCAACCGTACCGTCTCATCATCGGCCATCTCGCGTGCTGTTAGTGACGCCGCCGCTGGTGACTACCCGTCGGCCATCGAGACCTTGGTCACTGCAATTTCGCTCATACGACAGTCGCGTGTGTCGCACGACGATCGATGCAAAGTACTCATATCGTCACTACAGGTTGCTATTCAAATTTATGCAGCGCAGCATTCAGAGTACAAACGTTACAATGAGCTGTGTCAAACTGGCTACCACGATCGGATCTGCTGTTGTCACGTTTATTATTTTTGGATCACTTGCCATTTTGTGGTCAAAAATGGTCAAATGTTCTTATATTTTTACTGATATGCAGAAAATTACCCTTTCTAAGGGCTATCTTAGCATAATTTCACCTATTTTTATACCTCTGGTTTTGACCTCGGGCTCGGACCAACTGCATCACTGCATACCACTGATTTTGCACTGCGTAAAACTTCTTCCACACGTCTGATAAAAACAGCTCTTACGCTGGCAGGCAAGCGTTTTTTCTCGAGATTTTTTTGGTTTTGGCAAATGTCGATTGGTTTCCTTCCAAAAATTGCAAGCAGCGCAGTTTCATCGAAGCCCACGCACAGGACACACTGCACGGCATCGAGGCCAAGTCGTACACACGTGGTCGTGGCAGCAAGGACAGGTCACGTGATCGATCACGATCACCGAATGACCGATCGCACAAACGACGTCGTCGAATGTCGCGATCGCGCTCTCGTTCACGCGAACGGCCGTCGTACGAATATGATTCGCGTCAGGGCGGGCAGACTCGACGATACTAGCACAGGTATGTGTGGGCATTATGGGGGTATTATTTGGATTTGGTAAAAAGGGTGCTTGGTACGTCAACACACGATTCGATCTCGATTGTATGAGGTGTTTCACTCAAACAGTAAATTATTGTGTCCATGAGCAACATTATACATACGTCAGGTTCGCCATTGTAAAAATGCTCAGACCTCTGCTGAAACTGGTGTTTTTATTGTATTTATCAATTTATCCCACTTGTAAACCCATGTGGCATACAGATTACGAAATTGTAAACCGAAATCCAAAATTGTTAACTTTATCTGTTTAGCATCTACGTCGTCAGGTTCCCATCACTGTTGTGTACCAACGTAATCTACAATTAAACGACTCTATTGTTATTGTTCACATCAAGCAAAATATTTTGCAAAATGCTGGAACTGGTTCGTGTTGAAATGTGGAACTCCGATTATTCTTTTGTGAGAAAAATGATGGCCCCGCTCTCATGTATCGTTCGTTGTTCACACCACCAAGAACTGGATTGGACGGAGGAGGACTAATTGGAATTCAAGGTAACGTTTGATGGTAAGTTTGAATGTCACGTGGTCAACATACAACAATCATTGGACATTGCCTGCGAAATTGGAGTAAAATTAAGTGTAGTCTACCTTCTTCATAGTGACATCTTCGGCACCCTCATGGCCCATCGACAAAAAGTATTCATCATACGGAGATTGAAGAGTCACTATAAAAAAGGGCTCACTGTGTCACAGTACAAGTGTCGATTGTCCTTGAATTTTGCGTATTTCATCGCCGTTAGTTGATGTTTATTTTTTAGTCAAGTAAATCAAGTGTATGTAGACCTTTTCTTTAAAACATTATTAACTAGCTTGTGTACTGTCATCATTCAGCACAGCAGTCTACATGGCTGATGCTGTTGGTTTCGTTATCGTCATTGTATTACCGTTTCGTGTTGGTTGGTTCTGATAACAATGTGTAAGTAACCCTGTGTAAGACTTGTACCCTATTTTCTCAGTAACTTTGTTTTAAACGGGGTTTCTGTTTTGTGAACTTGGATTACTAAAAGCTTTTTGCCACATTTTCTTCGACTTGGGTATTTTTTGTCGTTTTTTCTGTTTAGTTAGTCGAATTCTTCTATTGCTTGGTATTCGTGTTGTTTTGCGGTTGTTGTGTTGCTACTTCGTGTATTTTCGTCTTTTATATGTGCTGTTAAAATAAAACTGGAAAATTGTCTTCAATTTATGATGTGGATTTGAAGTATTAACACAATTTTTCTAATGCCATGCTAATTTTGCAATGGACTTTTTGTCATTGTGGTAATTGCAACAGAGTCTTATGCACATGCCCTTTTCATGCTCACACGTTGTCCCTGATAATTGTGTGATTATCGGAGTCACATCATGCAGAAATTTGCTATGTTTCAACTTCCTTTTTTGCGCTTCCGTATTTTATTTCCCTGTGTGAGAAAATGCATGTGTTTTGTAGGATCGGGTGGGAAATCTCGACGACACCTTCATGTCAGTCAGCCAAATTTTGATGTTAGACGTTATGTTGCATACGGCTGCCTGAAAAATCGTCACTTTGTACCTGTGCTTTTCTTTTGTGGTATAATGATTGGTAGGTAGTGTTTTAGTGACCTGCTGTCAATCGCTCTATGCGACCATATATATCAGCGCGCACAATTCGTTGTATATCTAGTACGGTTTTGTATACCTGAATGAGGCGCCATCGTGAGTTACACACATGATAGCACACAACAAAAAGTCGTAGTGGTTCACTTTTTAGCTTATTTTTAGCGTCCACACCGAATCGCCGATCAAGTTGATCTTATCGACCTTCACTGTTGCGATCTCTGAAAGAAAGCTGTGATATTTTTTTCATTTTGTGCTTTTTCTGTTTATTGTGACCGTATTTCGGTGTCCATGTATTGCTTTCATCATTCAAGCCGGTTTGACTCACTGGGTACTCTTGTTGTGTAACGATCACGAGTAACGATCATCGCAGGTTGGCAGCAGTTTCATTGATCTTTAAAATTGTTCGTACGACTATTGCTGTTCTTGGGATTGTCGTATTGGACGTCTAAAACGCACCAAACTGGTTGAAACAATGAGCTGCTTGATTCACATGTTTTCATCAATTGCCCGAGCAAGTGGCCCAATTGCGTTTTCGCTTTGTTGTCCCGAAAAATTTCACTCACATAAAACATCTGATTATGATATGTACACAAATGCGTCAAAGTTGCAAATCAAGTGGCTCATCGTGGATGGGTATCAACCGTGATAATCGATCGGTCTATGCGTCCGAGGAATGTGTATAGTGGGGGTAATCTACATCAGAAATACAGTCAGGCTGATATACTGGGTACTTCAGGTTCAAGTGAGTATGCAGAACTTCAATGCGTCTATGTCCCACACACCGATCGATCATCGGTTGACATCGCAGTGATCGCTTATCACACACCTTCAATATTTGAATAGCACAGGAAACGTAATCCAAGAACAACGATCGAATCATGTACAGGTGAAATAATGACTGGATTGATAAGAATTCACGAATCGCGATGTTGCCTGATCAGTCAAGGCAATCAGCCAGACAACAGGCACAGCAACACGCAGCCAGTGCTGTTAGACAACATTCGGTTCCGCTATATCCACCACCGCGACCCGTGTTGCGTGGTTGACCTGGTGCCATTGGCTGTTGGACGTATCTGAAACGTCATTCTTGCTGGTTTTCTAATTTACAGTCAGGACACGACCGCACATGTGACAGTGCTATTTCAATGTCAATATAATGTATTATTGCAATGTCTCGGTCCGGTGTGCTCGCAAACCACGCAGTACTGTTGGACCACGTTCGATATCGGCCAGGTTACTATTGGTCGCACAATGACCATATAAGAATTCATCAAAATCAATCCTGATTTTCACGTTCAGTCACTCTTTCTTAATACTGTGCTATTTGTGATTCTCACAAAACATTTTCAGCTGAAAATAATCTAGCAGATCAATCACGTTGCCGCAGGTCTGAAACATTCTCTTTACTACGCGTTTTGTGTGTGATCGCGCAACGCAACGTCATTACCCCGTCACTGTCCCTCTTTACGATTCAGGAAAAAAATTTGACCAATTCTTATAAAGTCATTGTGCGACCAATACCTGAGGACCGTAGGGCAACTGTAAAAGTCAGTTGGGTGTATGGCGGGCTTCACAGTGCACGCAGGGTTGAAATAATAGCCAGGTTGACACGCATGGATACTGTGAAATCGGCCTAAGCTCGGTCGGTGTATTGGTCGCACAATGACCATATAAGAATTCATCAAAATCAATCCTGATTTTCACGTTCAGTCACTCTTAAACCTGGCCCGCCACTATTGATATTTGAAAATTTTGGTCCGTTTTTATGATTTATTACTGTTGCCGACATCGAGACCAACAAGGTTTACATTCGTGACTTTTTCATTAAGTGCCGATTTAATACCGAAATTAATCCATAAACACCGGTTCTCGGGAACAAAATTCCAAAAAATAGATAGACCCCCGTATAGTGCATTTCAGGAAGACAAGAACAAATATTCAAGATGGCCGACTGCTTCTTATCACAAGCATACGGTAGTCACGTGATCTTGCCCATGCGTTTTGTACAGTGCCGCTCTGTTTATTAGTGCATAACACACGTATTGCACGTGCGCACTGGCAGCACTGTGTAGTGGGAGCGTAAAGTCGGGAGCGTAAAGTCCATAATAGCATACTGTAAGACTATAACATTTGGCGGCAATTCAAAATTTTGTTCCTGGCTGACGTGTGTGCCAAGAAGTGGGGGTCTATCTATTTTTTTTAATTTTGTTCCCGAGAACCGGTGTTTATCGATTGATTTCGATATAAAATCTGCACTAAATCAAAAAGTCATGAATATAAACCTTATTCGTCTCGATGTCGGCAACTAAATAAGAGCAAAAAAACAAACCAAAAATTTCAAATATCAATAGTGGCGGGCCAGGTTTAACTACTGCGCTATTTGTTATTCTCACAAAACATTTTCAGCTGAAAATAATCTAGCAGATCAACCGCGTTGCCGCAGGTCTGAAACATTCTCTTTACTACGTGTTTTGTGTGTGATCGCGCAACGCAACGTCATTGCCCCGCCTGCTTTGCGATTCAGGAAAAAAAATTTGACCAATTCTTATAAAGTCATTGTGCGACCAATAAACACCAAACATGCTTTTAACGTGGAAGGTTTTTTTCAAGTTTATGCCGAGCTTACACCGATCCAGCTTTCCACTCGCCTTACTCCGATCTTTACACCCAACTGACGTTCACGCCGTTTTGAAAATACCACCCGTAACAGATACTTATAGTCTGAGACGCATAAAGCGTCACGTGGAGCCAGGGTTGGGCAAAAAACTTTTTCAAAAATTCGTTTTTTAAAACGCCCAGATGACCGAAATATGCCCCAAAAAAGTTGGAAAACGCTCATGTTGGGAAGAAAACGTGGTTAAGTGAAGTAACTCTATGTGTTCTGAGGCAAAATAAACTGGTTTCATTCAACCCTTTTCTTCCATCGAGTTGTTAACATCCCATATCAGACCCGCACCACGGGACCAACGTTGGCCGGGGTCATCATTGAAAGTCAAACTCCATATATCGGTGTATCTCGACAAAGTAAAAATTGGTCGAAAATTTTTTGAAAAAATGGGGCAAAAAATTGATTTTCCTTAATAATCAGGGCACTTTCCCTGAAAAATCAGGGAAAATCAAGGAAATTCAGGGTTTAAAAAAACGAAAAACGACCCAGGCGTTTTTTTTAAAAAAACATCGTTTAAGAAAAACGCCGTCGTTTCTTTTGCCCTACCCAGCGTGGGCATTGTGGGAATGTGCCCACTGTGGGCATCACGCACTTTATTCGCCAACAAGCACGCAACGCGACACGAGTGGGCTGCGATCAGATATATGACGGACACACCGATTCAATCACATGACACAGTGAAAATGTTCCCATCGACTCACACAACATTCGGCGGTTGTTGTCCGTATCCGGGTGGCACATACCCGTATGGGGCTTGTTGCGGATATCCCTGTTGAGGTGGCGGGGCGGCGTACGGGTTGTATGCGCCGTACTGAAACATCAACTTGTCATTCCTGTGACTGTCATGAACTCGTGTTTGAGAGATCATATTCTAACTCACGTTTTGTGGGCCTGGTTGTGTGTTTGGTGGATAATAGGCTGTCTGCTGTGGGTATTGCGGATATTGTTGTGGACCAGATGGATAGGGAGGCGGTGGCTTACCGTCCATGCTGATTGAATGCTATCCAATGATTGTCGTTTTGCTTGAACAAATTGTGAAAGAACGTGCTTTTTCGCAACCTGAAACAAACACAAAAACATACACCACAGCAGGGATGTCTGGTCTGCTCTCTGAACTGACGCACAAGCGAAAACATGTGCTGTTGGCTGTGTAAAGAGCATTTAGCAATAACGTTGCTGGGTCATAAGCGCTCGACTCAATACAGGTAAAAATATGCGGTGAAACATTCCTGTTCTCTTGTGCGTACGTTTTTATTATCAGCTCAATACGCGACGGACAACATCTAAACTCAGTGCACAGTGAGATGTGCGATGCGTTTCGCAACATGTGATGGACTTGTTTATGCCTGAGCAAACGATGTGCGGCTTTCACTATTTGCACACTGGTTGGCCAAAGTGAGTTTGTTTGGATAGGTTGATGCAAAGTGAGATGTCTGGTGGTGGTGTGAGCGCATGTGTCGCTGCGTCTTATGTGAAATTGCATGCTTTATGGTCTGAAGCAAACCATTTTGTAACCATGGGCTGACACACTGTTACACAAACACAACGAAAAAAAACCAACTACAGCTCGAGAAAAACGATACGATGGGACAAGGTACGATGGGACAAGGTGTGCGGACCGGCACCGTGTAATACAGTGAAATAAAAATATATGGGGGCAACGTGTGGTTCTCAAAAATTAAAAGTCCTATGTTCGCGTATAAATGTGCCACGCATGAATGCGAGACGCCGGAATCAGCTGTTTGGAACACCATGTATCTCCAGCAAGCCAAATTATGAGCAAAGATGGCCCATTGACAGCACTTTGGTTCAATGTGCATGATATGTCAAAATAATGACATGCGTCCACACAGAGTTTGTGTCTTATTTGTACACCATCTTGCTGAAGATGACATACTGGCCCGCTCCACATTTGCATCAGGAAATCTTCAGCACCTTCAACACTAGCACTAGATGCAGAAAAACAGTATTCTTCGAATATTGTTCATGAGACGCATTTTGAAGCCAGCTGGCTCCGATTTTTGCTCCTCCTCCGCATCCGCAGGACAATTCCCAGAGAAAAAACGAGCCCAGCAGGCGCCATCTTTTTTGCCCTTGACTCCAAGTTTTCAGCAAAAAACAGCTCATTTTTTTTAAAAAATGTTTACAGGGGGGCTCTATTAACTCACTGACCCCATTTTGGGGGGCTCTATTACGGGGGGCTCTATTAATTCACTGACCCGAACCTGAAAAAATTGTTCCCAGAAATACTCTAAAAACCTAAATGCAGCCCCGGAATAGAGCCCCCCGTAATACAGCCCCCCAAAAAGGGGTCAGTGAATTAATAGAGTCCCCCGGGAATAGAGCCCCGCCCCCCTCCAAAGTAACATCCCCTATACAGTATTGTATTAAGGCTTGATAGTGGTGCACACTGCACAGGTACATTTATGCACGTTTTAAGAGTTGATAGTGTGCACAGGCAGTGCTGTGGCTGGGGGGGGGGGGGGGGGGGGGGGGGGGGGTCCCCCCCCCAGCCCCAATGGTACCCTACCCGCCCCGGCCTGGTACGCTACCCCCCTACCCGCCCCGCTCTGGTACCGTATTGTCGGAAATAGAACCCGGGGGGTCTATTTTTTCACTGGGGTCATTTTGGGGGGGTTCAATTTATGGGGGGGGTCAATTATTGGGGGGGTTATATTTTTCATTTGGACCCCCGACGAAAAAAATCATTGTTAATAATGCCCATAAAAATGGCTTGGTTTCGGTATTTTCTAACTTCAACAGCGGCAATTATGCTTAGAAAGCTGCTTTCTGTTGTGTACGCAAGCTTAAACAACGTTTGACACAACAACACAGCCTTACCATACCACTAATCTGTGGTACGGTGAAGGTTGGGGGTGGGGTTCTATTAATGGGGGGGTCAATTAATGGGGGGGTTCTATTTTTGATTTCGAGCCATTTAGGGGGGTTCAATTAATGGGGGGGGGTCAATTAATGGGGGGGTTCTATTTCCGACAATACGGTACCCGCCCCGCCCTGGTACCCTACCCGCCCCGATTTTTACCCACAAAATGCCCATTTTTCGGTCAAAAATGCCCAAATTTCGACCGAAAACCCTAAAAAGTGCAAAAAATCTCGCGCTGCGCGCGATATATGCACTTTTTAGTACATAATAAAAGGCAAGCGAAAAAACTTGGGTTGTACGATACCCGCCCCGAAAAATCTTCCCCCCCGCTCCCCCCCCCCCCAAACCGGATTTCCCCCCCCCCCAAAATCCCAGGTACACTACCCCCCTACCCACCCCGATTTTTTCCACCTATGTACCCTACCCGCCCCGCAAAAGTAGCCACAGCACTGTGCACAGGTACACCAATGCACGTTTGTTGTTCGTTCAGAGCACATAATGCGCCTCTTATTGACGAATAGACACGAATAAATGCGATTACAAGCGAAAAAACATCCTTTCAAGCCCCTTTTAGGGGTTTTTGGGGTACTTCTGGGAACAATTTTTCAGGTTCGGGTCAGTGAATTAATAGAGGCCCCCCCGGAATAGATCCAATGGTGTGGCTGGGGGGGTGGGGGGGTCCCCCCAAGGTACAGTAGGTAGGTTGCCGCCCCTCGCCTGGTACAGTAGGTAGGTTGCCGCCCCTCCCCTGGTACAGTAGGTAGGTTGCCGCCCCACCTAACTTTTCACCCAAAACATTCATTTTTGGCTTAAAATTGCATAAAATTAGCATATTTGTCTGAAAATAGGCGAAAAATCGCGCGCGAAATTAGTGTTTTAGGCCACATTTTCTTCAGTATTTAGACATAAAAAATTTCGGTTTCCAGATGACCCCCCCCCCCCAAGTGGTACGACCCCCCCCCTAGCTCGGCTGGTACAGTAGGTAGGTTGCCGCCCCGCATTTTGGGTGGTACAGTAGGTTGCCGCCCCGCCTGGGTAGCTTCACCACTGAATAGATCCCCCCGTACCCACCCTTCAGAGAGATCGCAATCGGGCCGTGTTTGGCCGGCCCGGCCCGAACCACCAAATCTCCGGCCCGGCCCGAATTTTTAGCTCAGATTTTAACCCAACTTTGTCATAATTTTTTGTGATTTTTTGAACCATTTTTTGGTTGAAAATTCAGTGTTTTCCATGAAAAAGTCGTCAGATAGACAATATTGATCACTTACTTGCCGAATCCGTCAGAAATTTTAGTATTTTTGACAAAAAAGTCCCTACTTTTTCAGTAAAATGAGTCACTCACTTCAGAAGCTTCGGGCCGGGGTGCCTGGCCCGGCCCGACCCTCCAAATCTCCCGCCTGGCCCGGCCCGATTGCGACCTCTGGCTACCCTTCCCCCATCCTCCTCGAGCAGTGCTGTGGCTGGGGGGAGGGGGCCCCAATCAGTGTAGTTCCTGGGGGGAGGGGGTCCCCCCTAAGGTACACTAACCGCCGCGACCAAGGTACACTAGTACACTAACCGCCCACCGCCGTGCCGCCAGGTACACTAACCGCCTTAATTTTTGCCTAAAATAGACAATTTTAGGCCTAAAATGGGCATTTTTAGGTCTAAAATGGGTGATTTTATCGGTCAATGTTGCTAAAAGTGGTCAAAATGACCTTTTTATGGAGACATTTTTCCGAAAAGGGCAAAAATAGGTCAAATTTTCAACCTCAAAAAAGATTTTTTCCTGAATTTGGTTCTTCCCCCCCGGGAAGGTACACTGACCGCCTCCGAAAAAATGGGTACCTAATGCCAGCTTTTACTTGCAGGATTTTTACGTGTAAAATCTTATTTCTTAATGTCGTTCAATTTGTTGAAATAATGGGAAAATCCAAGCGAAATAAACTCAAAGAAAAAGAAAGGAACCGAAGCGCCGCGAATGGATCCGATGCGAAGCGTTAGTATAATGTGTTTGTTGCCGTTGTGTCGCGCGTGATAGCAGCAGTTGCGAGTAGGGTTAGAGAGATGTCGGGTGTCGGGTGCCAAAAAAGTGTAGGTGTCGGGTGTCGGGTACCCCCAGATGTCGGGTGTCGGGTTTTTTCGGACCCGACAGCCGACACCCGACACTTACGGTTCAAAACATCAGTATTGCTGAGAGAAGAATTTTGAGAGAAAATTTTCTTCGAACCAAATGTTTCCGAAGACGCAGAATGTGACATTTTGGTGTTTATTTCGTGTGAAAATACTTGAATTCAGTAACTTGAGCGAAAAAAATGCACTCGTGATGCAAATGAGCAAAAATTTGCCTGTTTTTGGTCCAAAAACAGGTGTCGGGTGTCGGGTTTTTTTCAAAAACTAGATGTCAGGTGTCGGGTTTTTTTGCAACTGTCGGTGTCGGGTGTCGGCTTTTTTTCTGAGATGTCGGGTGTCGGGTACTTCCAGATGTCGGGTGTCGGCTGTCGGGTGTCGGGTACCCCCCCCCCCGACCTCTAACCCTAGTTGCGAGTCGAGCAAGTGTAGCTTGCTGAGTTGGTCCGGTGCCGGTCGCACGCCGGTTCCGCTCCGCTCAACATCTCACAGTGTCGTGAACTGCGTGTTCGCCTCGGGTCGCTGAACGCCTCGAGCGGTTGTTGATGTACCCTTTTTGTGTCTGAAACGAAATAAAGTACTACTACTACTACAACGAACTGCACTCATTCCTTCTTCCTCAACTTCAGGCTCACAAACGCCGTCAACAGTGGGGGCATCGGACGATTCTGATGATGAAGCGCTGAGTGACGTCACTCACTTGTCACTTGACGATGATCTGCAGAGTATTGCACCAGATGATGGTTGGTGTTTGTTTGCTAAGAACCCGTTTTTCACCAAAAAAGTTTTTCTCGAGGCCCTGATAGGGATCGGTACCGGGGTATGCCGATTCCCGATACCCGATAGCTGATACTTGGCAAAAGCCGATACCCGGTAGTTCACGTGAAAAAAGCCGATGTTACCTGATACTGATACCCGATGTTGAGTACTGTGCGCAACAGTGTTGGAGGTACTCTGGAGGGGGGGATACCTACTGTACCGCGCTCGGAGAGGGGGGATACCTACTGTACCAGAGCCGATGGCCTGGGGGGGGTTATGTACCAAGGGGGGGCTTGGGGGGGGTTAGGTTTTGGGGTGAAAATTTTTAATGTGTTTATTATGTGTGGAATCGTGTGAAAACGTAGTATTTGCGCGCGTAGCGCGCGAATTTCGGGTAATTTGAGGTAAAAACCACTGATTTTGCACTAATTTCGGCCATTTTGGTCGAAAATTGGCACTTTTGGGGCAAAATCGGGGGGGATACCTACTGTACCGGGGTGAAAATCGGGGGGGATACCTACTGTACCATGCCAAACATCGGGGGGGATACCTACTGTACCAGGCGAGGGGGATACCTACTGTACTGACCCCCCCCCCAAACCCCCCCACCTCCAACACTGGTGCGCAACAAGTTTACTCATAAAAATCTTGCTCTGTTGTTGTGTCATGCAACATGAAAATAGCTCCCACGTACATTTCATTTTAAAAAATTTTTCTGTTCGCAAAACAGTGAATATCTACAGAGCTGTTTTTGAGGAGGGGTTTTCAATCGCGAAAAATGTAACACCCGATTCCTTGGAAAAACATGCCGATACCGGTGCCCGATACTTCTTCAGTCAGTGCCGATACCCGATACCTTCCGATCCCGTTCCTAGGCCCGAATACTTTTCCATATGTTTTTCACAGACGTTCTTTATCGGTTGTTATTTTTATGTTCCCAAAAATTTATGATGCCAAACCGATGAGTTTTTCGGTTCGGGACAATTTAGCACTCGATGTTCGGGTCGACACTGTTGGTGTGACCCTACTTTTGCGGCACGTGAGCTTATTTAAAACGTTTTTTCATCGAAAAGAAAAGGATGGTACCTTACGCCAGTATAATTTCTGCCGATTTTAGAGGTTTTAGGCCGCTCTCTGACAAAAGCAAAAAGTTGACTTTTTACGTTTTGCTTTTGTCAGAGAGCAAAAGCAAGCAAAAACTTAAAAAAAAGCAAAAAGTCACCTTGACTTTTTATGCCCAAAACCAGGCTGCACAAACCCGAAAATCAAAAATTACACAGGCCTGGAACACGCTAATGTTTGCTGCTTGTGCGCGCTTCACAACTTTTTGCTTTTGCTCTCTGACAAAAGCAAAAAGTGTGTAGTAAAGAGAGCGGCCATAAAAAATTTCAAATTCATGTTAATAATTTTTTGTTCAGAGGAAGTGAACGAGCTATGTCGGACGGGGAGCGAAGAAGCGCCGGAATCCCTGATCGAACAAAAACTGGCTGAAAACTTGGAGAATGCCACTCATAAAACGTTAGAATCTTCAAAGTTTGATGTATCAATTGAACGAAACACAAACGAGAATATCTCAAATGTCTGTTTCAGTCCCAGCATTCGACTAGCGGCCTTGAAGAACCTACAAGCTCTGTTATCACGTTACATCATATGCGAGGCGTTGTCGAAATGGAAGGTCACCATGGCCGATGTTGTTGAGAAAGTGCTCAAAAAGAATTCAACTGCTGAAGCAGTCGTCGCTCTCAAACTGATTGCCTTGCTCACCGTTCAACTTGGTGGGTTTGTCTGCGTTGATTTCGTCTGGAGCGTGTTAAAGCTGCATCATTTGTCGTGTCTTGTTAGGTTCTGACATCGCCGACAGTATGGAAAGTCTGATGTCTCTTGTTCGTGTACAATGTGCCGACCCGACGCTCAATGCGGAACAACGTTCTGAGGTTGTTTTTTCATTCATGGTCAGGGGAATATAATTATACTCGTTTTTCTTAATTTCTCAATTTAACAAGCGAACCCCTAAAGCTATCTGATTTCAGTGTGCCACCGTACTCGCGCTGTGCAGCTTTCTAGCTATCGATGAGCTTGAGGTTGTTCAAATTGAATTTTGGTTTTGTATTTCTGGCTTTTAGTAATTGTGTGCGCATAATTTTGTTTTTCTTGGCTGTGCAGCCAATCATGCAAAATCTGCACTGTCTGCGTGGCGTGTGGCAATCGGTGAAGGTCGGCAACGCAACCACGAACGCATCGGCGCTGTTCTGCTCGGCCGTCGCTTCGTGGGCACTGGTGCTCGTTCAGGTGCCTCATCGAAGGGTCGAGGAAACACTTTCTTCGTTAGTCACCTGCTTGTCCACGTGGTTCCTACTAAATTTATTTAGGGCATGGCACCCTAAAGGTTGGAGTTCAGACGCGATACGCGAAAGGTGCATAAAACTTAGGTCCCTTGTCTTTTGGCCCCTAGAAACTAACCCTGGCTACGAGAAATGTGCAGTGAACATATCATTTAGGACGGACACAATACCCAAGCTGTGCTCCTACCTGGACTCTGTGCAAGTCGACATACGTATCGCAGCCGGTGAAACATTAGCTCTAGTGTATGAACTGGGCAACGATTTGTCGAGCTCATTCCGACCCGCCAATCACCAACAGACGCTTGAACGATTGGACGCACTAGCCACTGACAGCTTGAAATTTCGCGCCAAGAAAGACCGACGGATACAACGCTCGTCGTTCAGGCAGATACAGGCGGCCATTCAGGTGATTGTCATTTACTCGTCTTTGCCGCCGGTAAATTTCGTGATCCCTCGCTAAAGCACCTCTTGTGGTATGTATGTTTTTGGGGCCACGTCACCATCTGGTCATTTTCACTGCTGATGACCTGTGTAGCGCGAGAACAGATTGAAATGGGGGAACTGTAATACGCTCCACTAACCACTGCATGTTATCCTTGTTATCATGCCCATCGCTGGTTCCTAAACAAGCTTCAAACCTGAACTAGCCATCCAATCTGTAAACAGGCCGGCGAGCCGCCATCTTTGACAATCAAATTCGGAGGCGGCGAAAGTTTGGAGCTTCGTACGTGGGCGACCAAACTGTGCTACGATCTGTGCTGTTTCATGTTGCGCAGTGGCATGAATGCACATCTGAAGAAAAATGAAATGCTTCGTGACATATTCAATCTCGGACCGCCGTTGGTCGGCGCTGCCGCGAAACTCGGTGGTATGAGCAAGTCAGAACGGGTTGGTTGTTTGGTTACTCTTCGTCGTGCCATGCATTGTGTTAATTCACCAAAATCAGACGGAGGTCGGATTGCCCCAACGTTTTTTTCTTAATGATCCACTGGCTCATTTCAAAATTTACTGGTTAATTTAGTGGCTCGTTCTTACTTCAGTTTTCTTTAGACAACTCTATTATTATAAAAATTGCTAAATAAAACACTGCTATACACTCCTTCTATTCCCAATGTTTCAGCAAGCGATGCACGAATCGCACGACAAACAACGACAACAGGCCCGTGCCAAGCAGCGAGGCAAACGATTGGCTTCGTTCAGCACTGGTTGAGCGTCATTTGTCATGTGATCTACTAGGTATTCTATTGCTACGTGACGGGCCATTTGCTTAAAACATGTATTGTAGTGCTCTCTGGCTTGCGAGCTAGGGTAAGTGAATGACCGTAAATACATGCGGGCCATGTTACCCTAATCGGGTTTGTTACATGAAGATTATGTGTTTCTCTGAATTGCCCATGAAGAGCCTGAAAACTACTGTGTCAGCTATTGTCGATTCGCTGCTGTGGTTAATGGGGAACGAAACATTTTGCACCATCACAGTGACGGCGACAAGCTTACCCAAGAAGTTGGCGCAAATGGCGGATTAATTTTATGCTTACTAATTGAACTGAACTCGATATTTTCGGTACTCTACCAGATCTTTCAGCTGAATTATCGTTTTTAGGCACAAATATTTGATAACAAACTATATTGTTCGTTTGTTGTTCGTTCCCGATTTCCTGTCGCTTATTCAATTGAATATTTATGTTGCTGTTTTCCTGTCGTTGAATTTGATAGTAATTAAAGATTCTCACCTGTTAACACACTATATCCGTCACAGTTTGTTAATCGTGTTTGTTTGTTAAAAGTTATCTCTCCGTGCTTTCTGATGGCAATCGAGTCAATTTTAAGAACTGCAAGTGTTTTGTCCTTGCCCTGATAGTTGACCACCCTATTTCCTCTTGGTACGTTCACAACGATCAAAGGATGATGTTTTTTATTTTGTGTCTCATTGTGTGACGTTTCACTGAATATGATAAACTTCTAGGTCGATAATAACTCCTGTTGGAATTCTTATTATTTGTCCTGGGTTCCTTACCCACGCTGATACTTTTGGGTTTATAGTACTGTGGTCAAATCACATCTGTTATTTCTTGCCCTCATTTTGGGGCTACTTGAGTTGACGACAGTACTGTTAGCGTACCTTCGTGCTTGTTGTTTTTCGTTGCTTGTTATTATCCAATTTTTATGTGTATTTTAGTTTCTCGTCGGATGCGAGAGGTGAACACCGGCTCATTTTTCGTCCGCTGGGCGCAGCAGGTGGGTCTGTGTTGCGTGTTTTATTGTTATCGATGCAAAAATTGTGCGTCGTGCGGGAATCGAACCCGCGCCGATGGCATGGGAGGCCACCATTCTACCACTGAACTAACGACGCGCGGCCAGTTGCCTTGTTAACGTGTCCGGTAAACATGAAAGTGCATAGTCTACATCTGCAATACGACCGGTTTGTGTGCTGGCTGGCTATGTTTAGAAAAGGTGCACTCCCCTGCAGCTGCTGCTCTGAACGTGTGTTCGCTCGCTGTGTGTGTGTGAGCCTGTTTTCACAAGGCCAGACAAGTTTGGTTAGTCCTGCCTGGCAGCTCCGCAGTTTGGTCAGCTCCAGCTGTTCGTTTCATACAGCAGATAATGCCGAAGATAAAGTTCCATGGTTGGTGGTTCGGCAGTTATTTTTGAAATTATATATTTTTAGCTACGTACGTCGCATTGAGATGTTATCCAACAGCGTAACTGCGGTCGTGCAATTGCTGCTGTTGTTGTTTGGTCATGTTGTCGTGCCTGTCAGTGCATATCATAAATATAGGAGCCCACTCGTGCGCAGGATACCTGAAGAGCTCACAACATTGAAGCACCCAGGTTGGTCGCAGTTTTGTTCAGGATAATACTAATGTACTGGCACTGGGTTGACTGTGTTTTGGTTACGTTTTTGCAGAATGTTACCAGAGTGATACGGACAGCAGCAGCTCAGTGAAATGTTGCTATTCATGCAGCACAGAAAGATTCGTAAAAAGTCAACCGGTTAGTGTTGGTATGCGGCACAGTGTTGGGTGGTGCTCCGATTTTCGAATCATAATTTACACATCAAAGTGTTGCAGGATTTCTGGCAAAAATTAATGCCTGGAACCAGTGTGAAGCGATTGCGATTTAAATCGGAGAAGTACGGGTGAGTTTTTTCAGTGCAGTCCCCCAAGAGCTATCTACTTATCTTTCACCAACCCTCAGGGGGCTGGGTATCTAGCTTGTACCAACTCCAAAGTATTCCAGCATTTTACATCTACATTTAGGTTTTTATGGGGAAAATGGGCATTTTTCGATCTCGAATGCCAAAAAATCGCGCGCGCACGAAAGGGTCATTTTTTGGCTGGTTTGGGTCAAAATGGCAAAAAGTGTCCATTTTTGCAGTAAAATAGCATACAAAAAGCACCTTCTGGTAGCTTGCACCGCTCTGAGTTAGCCCCTAGATAGGCCACCTTGAACCACTTGGCTTGCCGCTACACTGCAGTACTTCATGTGCACGTGTTCAGAACGTGGTTGGTTTGTTTGTGACACGTGATGATACGGTATTGAATGCTTGGTGCCAGAAGTTCTTCATGCCAATGCAGTTATTCCACCCGTCAACAAGTCTACCACGATTGCGCCACCCATCTGTCACCATTGAGTCAACTCGAGCCATGTGACGATGGATGTTTCACGATCAGACCGTATGATCGCAACGGTGAAGGTCGGTGGCTTGCTCACGATTCACCTGGCTTTCACATGCGGGCGGTGCGCCGGCGCTCGTCGGTGCGAATGTACCTTTGTCACTGGCACTTGACCAAAGTCCTCAACCCGTGCTTCCTCACTGCAACATTGCAGACTTCGACCATTCGCAAATCTACCGTGGTTGTCTGACTTGGCTGTTTTTCGACAGCAAAACCGTTCAACTGAGGGAACAATACAAGGAAACGTTCACGAATACGCACAACCTGACTGTTGTGTCCACAAATCTTAATAAATCAAATGGCGATGATGTGCAACTGTTCAGCTATTTCTACTGCAATTCACATAAATGCAACGATGAAAGGACGGAATTGTGAGTTATGGGAGTTGCGGGGATTTCATGCTGAACGGTCAATTCATGAAGTGATAACCGAAGTATTTTCACTCACATTCCGTTTTCAGACATCATCACACGGACGGTCGGGGTGCTGCTTTGCCCAATGTCCGTCTTTCAAATATGACCATTGTCGCTCTGCTCATTACGTTGTGCGTTGTCAATATGATCTGAATTCAGATTTTTTCGGGTTGATTCATTGTTCTATGATCTGAATCTGAGGCCTTATATCGCCATTCATTCCTTTTCGTTGCATTTGAATCACATGATGCTTGCGGGTGCACACTATTTTGATTAGATATGCAGTTATTACGTTTCGATTTGATGGTGCTTTTCATGCTGCGCTGCCTGTCTGACAAACGTGCATTTTTGATAATTACAGTTTTTGTGAAATACCATGTGTTGCTTTTATCGATTTCGGATAACATTACCTATGTATATGTAGATTGTTATAGCTGTTATGTCGTGTTCCTTGCATTAAAGTTACCAAATGTTTGCTCAAGTTCGTTTTTCTAGTTCTGAAACAGGGTATGATTGAACGCGTGTGAAAACGATGAAGCTCCGTTGTTTTGATGTTCGACAATGCAGAATAGCAAACGGCAAAATACCTAAATAGAAACAGAATACTGACTTGATATTATCAATGCACGATTATGCTCCTAATCTTGATGCGTTCTTCACTGCAAAAACGTGAAGACATCGCGAAAAATACAAAGTTATTGAAAACAGTTTAGCGTTATCATTACCGCAACAATGACGGTGTACAGGAAAGCAAATGAACTCTGCAACTGATCTGCAAACTTGTATAACAGTTCACATTCGCATTGAACAAGGCGTATGATGCTACATATTGGCATGCCATTCATGCACATTCGTCTGTTCATTGCTGGTGAACAGACCGTGTGTGATGTTCCATTTGTCTTCATTCGCATTCTCCGTGTCAACCAAATCCTCAATCATGCGTTGGATGTCCGGGGTGCACGTTTTGAAAAGATGACCCTGTTTGTTGGCCAATACCAGGCGACATTTGCCGGGCGGCAGTTTGCGTGCCAACATCACACTGTTCTCAAAGGGCACAATCTTGTCATCAATGCCGTGCACCACATGCACCGGACATTTCAGATTGATGGGACCATCCTGGTTCACTGGACACTTGCGACCGAACACCATCAGGTCATCATAGGCCACGTACACCTCGTCCCCGCCCTTGTACGCTGGGTGCCGAACGATCTGAAATGCTTGTCGTCTCAAGCAGTGATAGTTTACGCAAGCATGAAACCAGCGCAGTGGGTCGCTGACATCCTGATGCATTCACACTGACGATGACCTGGTGCACCGCCCGTCTCTGAAAACAGAACGAAACGACCAACCAAAAGCACACACCGAAGGCTGATGCCCATTGGCTCAGCTGGCACCGGCCGCTTTTTTGCGTTTGGACTTTCACAAGTCGTATAGAATCTTAACGAGTTCCCAGCTGGCCACAATTAACAAACAAACAATGAATGCCATACCTCTCCACGTTCCAATCGTTTCCTTGAGCCCGGCAACACCCTTTCCATGTATCCGAGATCCAGCGCCACACCGGGTGAGATTAAACCGACTTTGTGCACTTTGTATTCGCGTGCTGCAAGTGAAGATTGTGTGGTGCTGCTTTAAGAATCTTGTCAATATTAACCAATTTACCTCCCGAATGCCTAATCAAGTTTCCCAATATCCCAGATTGATGGATTTCACTTGATGTTGTCTTTACATGCAGTAGAGCCATCAATATCATCACGTACCCATGGCGGCGCGCAATGCGGCTTGTGCACCGGCACTGATCGCCATCAGATTCAACGGGCCTGACGATGCATAGAATCGATCGATGAGTGTAACGATGTCCTCCACCCACGTGTCCACATTCCAAATCGGTTGCCGGTGTTCATCAGTGGTGTTTTTGGCAGCACCCAGAAATCGGTATTGAAATCGTGTGAATCGTCGTCCAAGCCTCTCGAATTCAGCCTGAACCTCCAACACGAACGGCTGTTTCCAGCTAGCACCCAGACCCTGGCAGAAAATGGTGTTCGGACCGCGACCGTTCGTGCTCACGACCGGGAATTGCAGATAGCTGACACCGCGACGGATTGGACTGGAGACCGCGGTCGATGTGGGACACAGATGCAGTCGTAGGTGTTGAACACCAGAACGCGATAAGGGACTCATTATGCGGCGCAATGGCTGACGAATCTGGAAAGGAGTCGGTTTGGTGCATACTCATTTCAGAGCATTTGAAAACAAGGCGTCTTCGCGAGACTGACAAAAAGATGAAAATCTGTGCCAGCTTTAAACTACTTGATCAATCCTAAACCGCGTTGCGCAAAACGCATCATAAAATTATGGATATGAGAAAATACGATGCACACAACAATCTTGTATTGTGTCGTGATGTGAATGGGTGCGTGTATGATGGAGAAATGTATACCCAAACCCATTGCAGAACAGGCATGTGTGCGATCCAGAGCAGATGGCATGGAAAATGTTAATAGGTTAAACATCGCTTTCCAACAATCGAGCGCTGGTGCATTACTTGAAAATGGGCACAATTCAGTTGGAGGAAGGATCAGATAATGCGCGTGCTGTGCACGTGTGTTCTGCCCAGATTTGTGTGCGAAACTCGCTCAGTTCAAATAATGCAAGTTCACACAACAAATACAGCGAAAAGAGTAGACGGTGTTGTGTTCCTGCTCCGAAACCGTTTAGACTGTAACTGTAAACTGGGCAGACGTCTGACGTCTGATTGCTGAATTTCACGTGAATTGGGTTATTGAGCCGATCCCAGATCACAACTTGGGCTTTCAGGTTTGATGTTCGAAAGCATTTTTTCAGAAAAGTTTCAAATAATAAAATAACTGAAACTAATATCACATTATGCCCGATTCTCGAGTCGTTTTACAACGCGATAATGTTCGATCGGAGATCATAATGACGGCAACTGACCTTGCAGTAGCAAATATTCACTTTTACATTCATGTACGTATGAGGCGCATATTCAATTGAAAGCACGGGTTGCAGACTGCGTTGTGATTATGCTCAACAAGGTTTTCTTTTTTCATACAAAGCAGGTATGCACTTCGAGGACACCAAAACATACATGCGCGTTGGCGTCTGACGTCTGCGTTGCTGCAGCAAGAACACCACTTGCGTCATTCAGTACTTGATCACCACCACATAGGCCTGTCTTTCTCATTCATTCACGTGGATGAAAGCACACATTTAGATTCAACGACACTCACTCGCATTATTGCAATGGGACACAAGAAAAGAAGTGAGACCAGACTCTTTTCGTGGCATGGGTGTGTTCAGTTATATCTGGAAAGCTTTCGTTCTGAAGTGTTGACCGATGATTACCTGGACTTGGGAATTTTGAAATCGTGACACTCCTCCAGTTTTCTTTGCGACTTGATAGTACAACTATCGTAGAAGACCATGAAACATCAGCTGGTCTGAATGCCCAACACTATCATTTGTCGGTTCATAGCCAACGCCATTGAAGCCTTCCAAACTTGGCTCGTTCGCTGTGCTGGACATTTCTGGTTATCGTCAGAGACAAAGGTGCAGAAAAAAACACGGCGGGTGCCCGTATACGGAACCGATCTTTCAAAAACCAAGTTATAGTGGACGAATACTCGCTTTGCATTCGCCATTCAGTGACTTGGGTTAACGCTTTCCCCCTCGTTGTAAGTTGACATGTACAACAGAGCAGCAACGACGGAAGTCATGCTTTTCGTGCACGTCCATAGTCACGCGTGCGGGTGCAAGCCAACCAAGGTCGTCCAGTACAGTCGCCTCGGCCTTGACGCAAATTTGTGCCTTGCCACTGCACGCATTGTGGTGACTGCTTAGCACGATGGTTTTTAGAAAAAAACGCACACGCACGCTGAAGAATGCTGATGGCTCGTTATTTATGGGAAAAATCGACGAAAATTCTCCCGAATAATGATGCGGATGTTATACATCAACAGTATGCGCTCGCACAAACATGAATCAACGTGCACAAACATCCTGGCCTTATCGTGTTAGCCAATAACAGCTTGGCTGGTTTGTGATCAACGATTCTGTGTGTCACCTACGCAGCACTCAATATATTTTTTGCCCGCAACCGCGGATATACCACAAAATATTGCTGTATGTCATGCCAAAAGTTTCGTGACACCAAGTCGAACGTTTCTCACGACAGTGTTCGTTCAAAGTTCAACTTTGGTTTCTCTCATTTTTTTGCGCATTCACCGCCGGGTGCTAAGTAATAACGCTAAATACAAATGACAGTTGTATTTGAAATGCCTTGACAATGTGTTGCGTACACGCATGGCCCCATTCCATCTAATTATCACAATATCAATATCAGTGCATGTGCAGCGAGCATCACTCGGCCACTAACACAAACGTAGCCGATGTGCTTTTACCAAGCTTGCACACGCTCCCGGAAATCAGTTTCGTCATGCATTTTGATAACCACATTATTTACTGACCTGTCGACGTTGATGACATTGACAGTATCATTTGGATGTAATGCATGGTGTAAATTGATCAGGTAATGTCGATACACAGCATGTGGCTTGCTTGTGACACGCCGCTGATTCTTGGTTGCTGGTGCTTTTCCGCTCGCCGTTTTTGGATTTCACGCGCATGTTTACATGCAGACTACAGTATAACGACGTGTGAAATTAGACATTTTTGTACCAAACGATACAAAACTTGTTATTATTTTTTCGATTGCAGCTGCGTCCGGTGGTTTGATTTTGATGACAGATGAACCAGTTTAGATTTGACTTCTTGCTCCCTGCGTCTGTGTGAGTGTTTCTTCGTGAATTTATAGGCTGTCCATTGAACTATCAAATGATACGACGAATAATGTAATAAGTTTTGCTCGTGCATGCGGTTGTCATGAATGAAATAAACCACTTTCATTGCATTCCAGTTGCTCTAATGTACTTATTAGTGATTATGTACGGACGAGTACGCTTTTACAACGAATATTATTCTGTCGTTCAGAAAACGCTGTTTGTCTTGTGCGTCCATCACATTATATTTTTACTTAATATGATTATTTGAAACTTTGTCTGCCGATGTAAAAAGAGTAACACATTCCTTGATGTTTTTGATTGTCATAGTCAGGCATCGTCCATTGTTGAGACGAGAGCGCTAAAATCGTGCTATACCGTCTGTTTTGAAGCAAAGGTACAGTATGGCAGTACCGCTTTGCAAACAGCCTCAGAATGTTCCACATACACTGTTGCATGGTCTGTTGTTCAAGTGAGAATAGTACAACAGGATTACCGATTTTGACACCTGCTTTCACAGCCGGCGCGTGGTGCACCGGGCGTTCCTCAGTGTGTATACACCAGACAGTCACGTGGTCCCAAAAACACAGGTGTTTCCAGCAGGACACATTGCTGATTATCGACCATGTTGCGTCTGCTGTGTCTGACGACGATTGTGTGGGCCGAGCCGTCGTTCAACCACAATCCACACGATCACCAACATATGCCCATGTCGATGATGCCTGTCGATTTCAGCGGTTACTATCGTGCCCTGCCACCCATATTCAATGGACGAGCTATTGTGCCCAGACATCGGCCCAACTACATCCAGCTGATGAAGGTTACAATTACGCCATAACTAGTGCCTTTCCCGATAAGTAGAGCAGGTTCCATTTTATGCACCGCAACATTTGGCTAGCGGCCAAATGTTTGCTGCAAAAATCTGTCATTCTCATTCAGAATCTTAGAACACCACTGTTACGGGTCTACCGAAGGAAAGAAAGGTTCCGTACACATGATTCATTTGCCCTCAAAATCTCATTATTCTTGTTTAGGCTAAAACTCCGTGTGTTCGTGGTCGGTTTTGCCAGGCAAAGCCGTTCAAACCAATCGTTATCGGTTACACGGTAGCGCTAATGTGTGTGTTTCAGCAGCGCAACGTGATGGGCTTTGGTCTACCGACCATACCGTCGTTGGCCCGTCAACGGCAATCCATGGAGAAACTGCCCCCAATTCCGGTGATGCGCACCGAATATGTCACACCCGCACCCGGACTGCCGAAACATCTGCCGCCCGTGCCTGGACAAAGGTGACTGACACTCATACCACAAGAATGAAATAGTACTCTATGATACGATGCATGCCCACAAGGCAAAGTCGTATCGTTATTGATCTATCATCTTTTGTGCAAAGCATGTCCACATGACAGCATCCAGTGCAGTGCTCTAACGACATTAAACTTGGGACATGTTACTTGTTGATCCTATGCGATAGTAGGAAAGTTTGCTGTGGTAGATCGGCAGCGGGGATGTTCAGAGTGCAACATTGAGATGTTTGAAGAAACCGATGTCATTTTCTGTCGATTACAGTGGCACCGAGCCATTGGTGAAACGCGCCGGCCGTCCGTGGCTGCCCAGACATCGTGAGACCGCAAAACAACAACTTGAAACCGGCGGGGGCACGCCCACTGTCAGCGGACGGGGTCGCAATTTGCCGGTGTGGAACAAAAATGATTACTCGCTGCCGTATTTTCACAGTTCGTGCTGTTCGATTTAATTTCGACTTGAAACGCAAGCCGTGTTGCAGCCAATTCCCGGCCAGACCCAAATGTCTCAATGTCCCAAGCCCAACTTCGGCCAATGTATGCCCGACTACGAGATCAATCAACGCACGGCCGCTTGTTGTCGTCAATTTGGTGTCAGTCCTTCGTGCTCGGATTTCTGTCGATTTGGATTCAGGATTGAACAGGTGACGCGTTTTTTGTCGTTGTTGTCTTCTGTGCCAGTACATGAGCACAGAGGTTGATACCTGAACAGTGATATTCTCGAATGTGACAAGCTATGGTCAAACAAGAATGCCAGTTTGTGTGACCATAATAACCTAAAGAAGTGCTAAAAGCTGAAAACGCAATAAACTGGCAGCATTGATGTTTCAGCTGTTCGCTCGAGTGTCACAGTCCAAATGTCGCTGGAGTGAAATGAGCGACGTACTATCGTGTCTCAGCAACCATCGGGACACAACCGAATGTTGTCTCGCCAAAGGTTTGAATCCGCTGATTACAAGAGTTTCAAACTTCTACAGCACATGCAGCGTGTTGTAAACCTGTTTGTCTCTGTGTTAGCACGTCGAACACTTTGAGATGCCGAGAGCACACAGAACAGCGAACATTTAGACACAAACGACATCTAATACTACTAACATAGGAAGACGTATGTCAGTGGCCCCCTCCCTCGGGGGCACGGTTCAATTTTCACGGGTAGCTTTGGGTATGCTAACGGATTTTCGGATATAGCCCAGCGTGCGTGGGCGCGAAGCTTTAGGCACGGGCCCCGGATTGTTCCTTCGGAGACACTTCGTGCCACGGTGACATACGTTTCGCGCAGGTGTAAATGACCCATTGTGCCTGGACGTGTGCAACCCGACCAATGGTCTTCCCCGCATTCACACCGATCTGCTCAGATGTGTGGGCACGTTCAACCGCGTCAAACAGTGCTACAAGGCGTATCACAGTTGAGACAGCATACCGTGTAGTATTGATTGGAAACAAAAACGTAGCATTTATGTAGTTGTCCACCCCAAAAATGATAACACCATGTTCTTTGTCGTGCCGTCTTCTTACTTTCTGTCTGAACTCAATGATCACCTCTCATCCGCGTTTATGCTTTGTGCCATTTGTTGTTTGGTGTTTGTTTTTATTTTTATTCCAGCGCTGTTGAAAATAACATTGAAACGATTTAATTGTGTGACGAATGTTCGTTAAAAAAAAGTCCCGCGCGCCGGCGCACAGTGGTACGGGAGAATGACAGTGAGTGACCAATCAAGGCGAACCAGCCCCAAAGGCTTCAAGCGCCCGGATATTGAAAAACAGTGCGAAATAGCATCACTACGTGTATATAAACGTTTAAATGAAGTAAACACGTTAAACATGTTGTCTGATCCTTGTACGTAGCATCTCATTTGGGCAGTGCCTGTGGGCAGCTGATATTGGACGTTTTTGCTTGCTCTGACGGCATCTGGAAACTATGAGGTGCGAGACGAGAACAGTTTATTAACCACTGTTTACATTGCGGAGCATAGTTTGACAGAAGCACCGAAAAAATGAGTTCATTAAATACGCAGAACTCTCACATTTCCTTCCACCCACAATCGACTGTACTTTCCCACGTCAAATTATACCCACCCTCACCAGCCCCGCATTACATGTAGTACAACACCAGATAATCATGTGCTTTCAAAGCATGACAGCGTTTGGGACATTGCAACGAAACGTACCTGCAGTCTATTAGGTACATAATGAACTGGTACTGCAGTCACCACAGCATCGGGTTGCTCAAATTTTCTCAATCATCAGCTGTTTGTTGTTTGCATATCATTTACTTCAGTTGTTTTTGCTCCACGTTTCTTTGCAATGCAACGTGTCATTTTTTTATTCCTAATTGCCCAAAATAGTGATCATAATATTATGAACCTGGGGTTTGACCCGTTCGCAGGTGAGTAAGCCTCACAGCTGACGTACATTCAATTGTAAGATGCCCTGCGCAATGCATCTGGCAGTGCACAATGACCCGCCCAAATGTGTTCTGTGTGTGGCTTGCCGTGACGCTGATGGTGGTGTACAAGTATGTACCTAAAGCATGTTGCTGACGGTATGGTATTACCGTTTTCGCGCTTGAATGCACTCTGATGAGTTTCTGCCTGTCATACGCTCAATGTACGTATGTGCACATAAATGAAGTTGGGTACCACTGCTGTGATCCAAAATTATTTGAATGGTGCCCTAATAATCGAGATGGTGACCGGTTGACATACAGTACGGTTCGGAAGTCACTTGGAACGCGCAGCCGAGCATCATTTAGAGACGATATATGCCGCTGCGCCGGAAATCACTTTTGCAGCACGCGCTCATTGCAGTTGCCTGGTAAACGTTGGCTAACATTATGTATACAGCATTTCAGAGAAAGGATTCACTCAGCTGATAGGCTTATGATTTGTCAAAGTTGCTAGATCGAGAGAACTAACAGACTTTCAGTGCTCAGAGAGCATTTCGATGCACCTGTTTTTTATTTGTGCTGGTTCAAATCTTATGAGCAGTCGTCAATGTGCAGTTTTTGAGCGTGCCGAGGTATGTATGGACAACACCACGTTGCTCGTCTGCTTGCAGTGGTCGTATGTATGTAGATTACTCATTTGTTTCTTTTGTGAAACAAAATGAGCATGGTGTAAGTCTTTACTCCTCTTCAAATTTATCCCAAACAAAAGGTTGGTCTTCCCGTCCTATATAATATACACAGGGTTACCTTCTAGGTTCTTGAAGTCATGATCAAAGGGATTAGATCGCAGCTGATCGACGAAAACGTGCAAGTCAGTGGAAAAGTTCTCTTTTGTCTTTTATGTCCCTCAAAACATATCTAACTAATTTTGATGATTCAGCAATTTTATTCTTCAAGAAATCAATAAACAAGGTTTAAAAAATTAAAAACATTAAAAATAATTAAAAAGTTTTTTAAAAAGTTCGATGATGAAAATTTTTTTAATCCAACCCTGGACCCAGCATGGGTGCATTTCCTGCATTAGTGTGCTACATACTTAAAAAAATTGTCGGACGTCTAAGAATAGCATGATTCAATGTGACTTGGGGCTTAGGTCTCGAGACACCTGGTATGAACTTTCAGAGGTTACAGTGATGATTAAGCCAAAAGCCTTTGAAAACATAGCACGGGTTACTTCGATGTTCGATGTTTCCCATGTCCATGATCGGGTGTGGCAACAGAACTACACATACCACTTACAAATTGGAAAGTTCGCTGTTTTTTACGGTTACTTTCGTCCAATTTTGGTTGCAAGGCACCAGCTGGTGTCCGGTACTGTGACATAATGGGACGACCACAGTCGATGTTGTTACTACACATACATACAATAATTCGCTCCAAATACACACCATACAATCGGGTTTCATTCAGTTGGCGTTTGGTGCTGGTCGCCCGTGCACCACACCACATGCATGGCACAAAACAACATAAAGTGTTTGTTTGTATGTAGCCCACACTTTTTTCACTTCTCAGCATTTTGCATCAATGATGCTCCATTTTGTGACGGGCATGTTTCCAAAGCCAACCGCCGTTTTGCTGGTGCATTTTGAATGCCATGTGTTGGTTCAACATCGAAAATGCATGGCATGTACCGTGTGACATTAATTGCTTGAACTTGGCAGTCATAGGGAGTGCATTTTGTAATGTTTTGATCGCTGTTTTGTTGCAGTGAGTGCTTCGCATTTGAGTTGTTCAAAACAAAAACTGTCAGCTAACGCAGGCATGCTTATCGACTTTTGTTTTTTGTTTTTTAAATGCTGGGCGGCTATAGTAAAACGACGGCACAACCTTTGTTTTTCGTCAAGATGCTCCACCCACCACAAACATGTTTAGCCTCGCCCGTTGTGTGTGGGTGTTGCACGTACCGTATGTATATTGTATCCCTCCATGTTGTATCTCACCAAACTATGCGAATTTACTGAAGCCGAAATGATTCTCAAACCGACTTCACGTCGATGTGTTCCACCCGCATCCTTTGACCGGGTCACATTCAATGACTGCTGTTGTGTGCGGCTGTCACCCTTCTGGTGTGCACCAATGCACCTCATAAGTCTCACAACCATCTCGGTAGTGGAAACAAAAGAGCTCGCGGCTGAAAAAATATCTGGGCCGAGTCGCCGTGCAAGATCTGAGACTGAGAAGCTCTTCCGGTAGGCAAGCTGACAGTTCGTCGCATATAAAAAGGTCCAGAATATTCATGTGACAAAATTTTTAGCATTCTATTTTTCAACATCATTATCTTTGTGTCGCAAAATGTTTAGGAGGTTCGAAACCTCTGGTTCAATCGTCTTGAAATGCTCCACTGTCTTGTCAGCCAGCCAGCATGCAGCGAAAGCTCAGTCAATGAAAACGAATCCCTTCAATTCATTCCTTGAATTCTTTCAGGCCTTTATTCACTCTTTGGTGTATCGTTTTTGCATTGGGTCCCTACGTTTGAAGCAGTGGCGGACCTAGCTTTCGGCCAAGGGGGCCAAATCCAAAAAGCCATTTTTATCCAGTGCACGTTTGATTTTCTAAAATTGTTTTTATCCAGCGCTTGTTTATAATTGAGCGTTTTTAAGCCACCGTACAAAATACGAGCATGCGCGCCCAGGGTTGGAAAAAAAAAATTTTTTTTAAACAAGTTTTTTTAAAAAAAAAAATTTAAAAAAAAAAAATTTTTTTTTAAAAAGTCTGAGATACGGGGAAATTTTACCAAATTTGCCCAAAAAACGCGCAAAATCGCGAAAAAATGCAACTTTAATTGACAAGTCACTTTTGTGACTTGGTTTGCATCACTTATCAAGGGTGTTTACGTCATTTCGGTACGATCCAACAGTCTGTGCTTGATATGGACCGATGATTGCTGCTCTGTGGTATCGGACACAACAGTTTGTGGCCGAATAAGCAAGATTCACTCATAAACCACACAGAATTGAGAATATAAGCTGCAGAAATACTTGTCGGGTAGCTGAATCAGTCGTATATGACCGACCTGATGGGGTATGACATCGAAGAACCATGTAGGTACATTGCATACTGTGTCCCGTGTATCACGGGAAGGTATAATAACATCATTTGGGGTATCTTAGGTACCAAATACATGCCCCAAAGGTGATTTTGTGAAGAAAATTTTTCGACCCTTGAGAAAAAATGACACAAAATTACCCCCGAAAAGGCCATTTTTGGACGTTTTGGAACATTTTGTTCCCCCGAAAATTTAAAAAAAAAAAATTTTTCAAAAACCTTTTTTTTTAAAAAAAAAATTTTTTTTTGCCCAACCCTGTGCGCGCCTGGCGCGCGAAAATTTTGCGCTTTCTGTACGAACGAGCGACAGCCAAATTTCATGGAAATGGGTGTGTATATCTGACTGACGCACTAAGCGCGCGATTTTTTAACCTTTGAAGTGTATGAGAATGAAAGTCCTGCGATTTAGAGTTGTTTTTTCCTTCTTCTATCCGAAATGGTGACCAGTCACTTTGGTCAAACGAGGGCCTATGCCCCTGTGGCCCCCTGCCCCTGGATCCGCTGGTGGTTTGAAGGTGCCTTGTCAGAATTGGCTCATGGGGGCACTGGGTCTTGGACTGCAGTGCTCTTGGACCGAGGGTCAGTTTTTGATTGGAAAAAAGGACCAAGAGTCGTGCAGTTCCATGGTACTCTCCGTAGGACGAATTAGAGGGGTATTATGAACGTACTTATATACATACATACCTACCTGGTACAACCGCGGTTCCCGTTGTCCGTGTGTCCACTGCCAAAAGTTTTCACCATAGTCGAAAGTTACCATCCTTCTTTACTTTGGCTGGAAGTTCCGTTCCGCAGTTAACTCCTTGATCCGCAAGCAGTAATGGCTCACGCCAGCATGAAACCAGCTCGGAGGTGCTTTTTCCGTGCTGTGGCCATCTGGTGCATCCGCACTGACGATAACCTGCTGCACCACGGTCAAGTCTGTCGTCGAAACTGATAACCGAAAGCCTGCTGCACAACTCATATCACTGTGACATTTGTCCTGTCATTTTCTGTTCATCATAGAAATAGGATGTACAACCGAAGTTGGCTTTGGTTGTCCCATATCGACTTTGAGACAACAGCTGACGCCCCAGCCATCGCACAGAGGGCGCACGTTTGTGTGCAGAGGCTCTCGCTGTGCGTGACACGACGGGTTAGGGTTATGATGTGAAAACGAGACAGAACGTTATATGGTCGCACGCATACCGGGCTGGGTGCGGCTGCAAATTTCGGCGTTGCCCGCGAGGGAGCGCAAACGTGTTGGCTATTGTCTCTGTGCGTCTGTCTGTCTTGACGACACATCCGGGCCCGCGCACATACCGCAAAACTGTATTTTTAGCCGAAAGTCATTCATCAATGAACAACGGCTGGTACTTCAAGCCCGTGGTGACCCATCACGTTCAGATATGTGGGCGTTATACGTTACGTTGTTGTCAGTTTGTCGATAAACATCTCGAAGCTCATCGGTGCGAACATCTCAAATGTTGCCAAAAACTATATTTGTGTGGGGCTTAAAAACAGCGCAGCAGTGTAATTGCATTTTGGCTTACCGTGCTCTTTGTTTTTATTTTCACTATTTTGGGTCAAATAGTCGTCGTTCACGTGGGTAAACTGTTTTGCGCGTATCGAAATGTTTATGGCCACAAGATTGTAACTAATAACAAGTGTTGTTGGGAAAACGCGCTTCATTTTGTTCCACCTAAATATTGTACAGAGCGAGAGCACCACATCTGTGTTCGGATGATGCTCTGGTGCAACTGATCTTTTTGTGCGGGAACGGAGTATACAGACTTCGTTTGTGTTCAGTTCTACTTCTGAAACTCGTCCGCCGTCCTCCTTAATTTCTCAAATTCTGGTGAATAAAATACGAAAATCTAATCTCGGTGGGATTTATTGTGGTGTGACACTATTGCACTGGTATTTTGCACGTAATTCCAAATTTTAGTCATTCAGCCAGTCATCTTAGGCAAAATGTCGCGCCGTGGAGCAAAAACGACGGACAATTGTGCCCTGCCATGGAATTTGAATAATTGCCACACAGATTGTGCACTACCTGGCTCATGGCATAAAGCCTAGTCGTTGTAACCGATTCAATGCTGTGCCCTGTCTTCATGTGCTTGTGTACTTCTATTGGATCAACTAAATGTGCATGTGTATACAAGCTACCCATTTTACTGTCAAACTCAAGTACCCGGCGCAAGCGCGTGTGGCCTCGCACGTCGCTCGAAATTGTTTAGCAGCCGCCCATGGAATGTACAGTCTCCCGCCGTAATAGTGGCCTAATCGGAACCACTTTTGGCCGATAAAGAATCAAGAGTATTCATATTAACCGTTATGGTTGATATAAAGAATGTTCACTATTTAGAGTAATAATAAGAGGCTAACGTAAAGGCAGATCGGAATCGGGCATGTATTGCACCAAATTTTCGTTCTGAGACTCACTATAGAGGGGGTACACTGTACCCACATTAGGTACTCTACACGGCTGACTGCCCATGACAAAATACGACACAAATGCGACACAGCGACAATATGACAAGCTGTGTGTCGTTTTGATGTCAAGCATATGCGCATCTACACTGGCGAACTTCTGGACCATGACGATTGAGTAAACACCCGGGTAAGGTACAGGCATGAAGGCAATAAATTAGTGGTGAGCGCGCCGGGCAATGGGTGCTTATTGATTAGACTTGAGCATCAATGTCGACACAAGCGACACAAATACTTGACAGTCGACATTATGTCGTACGTGCATAATTTGTGTCGCATTTTGTCGCAGTCGACATGAGGATGACAGCGACACGCAAAGTTTCATGTTCGGGCTCGCGACCTTGCGGCCAGTGACAAAAAACGTGCTGACTGCGGCTGGTGGCTTTGGCTTTTCGGCCAGTGACTATAATACCGTGCAGTATTGACGTTGCTAAAATTAGACAGCATCTGGCATTCCACAAGTTCGGTGCGATATGACGACATGCGGTGCTTGAATTAGATTAAAACTTCCACGCGCGGACTCAATTGTCGTGCTTTGAAATTCCTACAGCCATAACGAACACTTTGCGGCTTTTAGCGTTCCTGGACTGCAGCTGGTCGGCTTGGTAAAGTGTTCCAGATAAAATTGAAGGTCGATGCAGTTTTACCAGTCCAAATTCTTTCAGGCCGACCTTAAATACGGTCATTGGAGCTTTCACACGGAACCAACGGAACAGTTTTTAATGATGACCTGAACGCCGCTCAAAACAAATTTATTTCCCAAAATGGAGCTCAACATGACGAGCAGTCTGAATCAGTCCGGCCCGGCGCCATCAGTTCAACTGTTCAGTAGCCCGGTCACGCTCATCATATTCGCTGTGTGCATGGCATTCCTCAGTGTATTCACAGGTACAGCGTGTTTTTGATGATGAGGTAACTGTTCTTCTAGTGAACTAGGTTATCGTCAGTACAAATTCACTAGATGGTCAGTTGACCCCAAAGCCTTCTTCATTCATTCAGTTGTGTCGAACGTAATAGTGGCGATGGCGCTGTTGCTCGATCGGAAATTGAGAAAAATGCCCGCAAGTTTGCTCGTCACAAATTTGGCGCTCGCCGATCTCCTAGTCGGTGAGTTGGATTGGTAACTGAAGATCACTATGTCCCCTTAACTCCGTCTCATAAAAAGGCACATTTGTCTGAAAGAAGAGTACGGGGCCCTCTATTTCTGCCGGTGCGCAAGCCGTCAAGATTAGGGGGATACGGGAGCAATGCGAGATGTGCAGAGGGTTTAGAACGCCCCTGGTTATAGACAATGAGATCGATGGGCATTATGACAGGAGTAACAGCATTCAGAAGCGTGTATTATACCTTGTTCATTTTGATTGCAATCACACATGATTATGTACTTCGCGCAGGTCTGATCGTGATGCCCCTTGCCCTGGTTCAATTGTTCGGCGAGGGCACCTGGCCATTACCCCGATCGGTGTGTCGATTCTTCATATCGTTGGATGTCATCTGTTGCACTGCCAGTATTGTCACGTTATGCGCTATTGCTATCGGTTGGTGCTGTAGTGCTGGCGTTCGTATTCCTTGGTCACGTGACTTCTGCATGGTGACTATTTTTCGAGATTTGCTGATTATGTACACAATTTCGACCGACCTGAAAAGTTGTCTATTTCGTCGGAGAACAACTTGCGATTATCAAGTTTAATACTTACTTATTGTTTTTCTGTCCAATTATCGTGTTGATTTGCGACCAAAGCAATATTGTCGATTTGCAGACCGTTTCCTGGCCATCACCGTTCCATTCCAATATCCGTTCGTCGTCACCGGCGTGCGTGTTGCACTCACTAATTGCTGTAAGTACTGTAGCGCATTGAATGAACGAAAATATTTTTTTGCAGAAATGAAACACTTATGGAAAAACTCAATTGCAGTCATTTGGTTGTACTCAATCGCGGTGCTTCTGGGAACGTTGGATTACACGCATCGACGTCGAAAATCGTGCAATGTCAAGGACGAACTTTCTCTCGTTGGTTTGGGTTGATGTTTTGCAATGTACCAAATCTGGGTATCATCACTTGCCGTAATCAAATGTTCCGCAGCAAATGCGCTATTGTCCTTCATTAATTTTCGATTCCAATTGATTATAATTTCAGGTGACCTTATCGACTGTATGCAGTTTTTTCATTCCATCGGCTGTGATCGGATTGGTTTACATCAAAATCTGGCGGCTCACACGCAGCATCAATAGAGATCTCAGGCAGCAGGTTCGCATCGGTTTGGTGACGTTTTAAAAAAACATTTTATTGCGTATTTAACAGACATAAAAATGTGCATCGCGTGGGTGGATTACCATGACTGAGTCAGCTCTACACTTGTATACATCGCCTGTGAATATGTGTAGCAGTTGTCTCATTTTGGCCTGTCCATCCAAGCGATATTTTATTCAATTCAAAGACTAGTCCTTGAGATGAAGGCCTATAAATAGAGCACAACATTTTGCCTGAAGCACATTGTGTACATACCAGAGCAACGAGTTCAAATGTGCGCAGGAGAAGATCGTGGCGGCGCATCGGCCCAGCCAGGAGCACACAACGACGCACAGGATCAGATCGAGACTGAATTCGTCGTTGGGCCGTTCCGTCTCGCAAAAATCCGCCGATTCTTCCGGCCCCACAACCAATCAGCACCTGATGGCGAGCAGGTCACCCAATTTCCCACTTCTGGGCTGCATTTATTCAAACTCCCAAATTGATTTCCATTATTTACAAGTGTTTAGTTTATGAGTTTTTCACTCGTTACCGCAGTATAAATGAAGTTTTGTCCGAAAATGATATATGCTTGATCTTATAGTCATACATTTTCTCGAATATTTTTTCAGAACAAGCAGTTCTCAACGAGCCAAGACATCGGCGTCCACGTCAAACATGGTCGAACATGCTGAATCAGCTCGCAAGTTGACCAAATCTGAGAGGGTATGTATGCAATGGATTTCAATGCAATTTAACATGTCACTCAATACAATTCACTGTTATTCAAAGTTTGATGATGTTTCACTCGTGCAGGTGCTCGGACCAGAATACGTCGCCGATCGACGGCAATACGATCGAAAACTGCGAATGCATTCGGTCAACTCGAAAGGTTTGTTGACATGATTCTTGACACAAAACCTCTACTTGTGGCCATTTCAATGTTTCAAAAACGTGTCAGGCACGCTAGTTGATCACATCGCATCCCTATTCTATCGCAAACACCACGTGAAGCACGCCAACCGTCTGGCAGCTATCATCGTCACATTCTACGTGTGTTGGGGCCCGTTCTTCGTCTGCTATCTGGCCGGTTAGCACTTTGACTGGTTTTCGTGATAGAAATACATGTTGTTTGGAATAATTATAATTACTGATCTATGAAGTTGAATGATTGAGTGACATGTTTGCAGATTTATACGCCGCTAAACAGGTGCCGGAGTTTGTGGTGATGATCTTTTCGTGGCTCGGCTATGCGAACAGTGCACTCAACCCGATGGTTTATGCGATGACCATGCAGTCATACAGACAATCATTCAGAAGTTTGTGCATGAAAGTAAGTGTGGTTTGCTAAGAATACTTCTTTTGTTTTGTTAATCATGTTAACTTTTAAAAACATCACCATTTTCAGGCATTCCCGCGCAAACTGACCGATCCGGGCATCGGTGGTACAAGTGTCCCAATGATGACGACCAACAGCAATCGATGACATACGTCGTATTTGTACATGAGGTTGTGTATAGCATAGTGTTGCTTGGTGCTCAACAACGGACATTTTAAATCGACTTGGTACCCTGGGCCAGGTCTATTGTGCTTCACGCATTGTTTGGGTGTCCATGTGTTCGGTTCGGTTCCGACCTTTTTAGGTATATCATTTCACCTGTTGCAGCTTTACGATGTTCATGGTTTCACACGCGGGTCACACATATCACCAATCCCATGTGATTTCATCTAAAGATCAATTACTTGCATTTGAATAAAACTTTAATTAAGTAGGACACGCCATTGATACGTCTGTTCTGAAGGTCAAAAACATATTGCTTATATCATACCAATTAAGTGATGCGCATATCTGTCATACATCACTAGACAAGCAAGCAGGACAACATTTTGGAGACAAAATTGTGAATTTCATTGTTTCAATTTTTTAATTATATTATACAATGGTTGAGAGTAGTGTAGTGGGTTGAAACAACTCGTGATTCGACCGCTTATATACGGATTTTTTCAAACGATAACCTTCAAACCGTTACAGAAATGCAGCATGTATACCTACAGAAAGTATTCACAATTCTCACACAATTAATCTGATGCTTCATTTGCTGATCAAATGAGTGCGCTCGTGCGTCTGCGCATCGACTGGCGCATCTGCGAGCGTCTCATGTGCGGTTGCTGGTAGGTTCGATTGAAATTCTCGACAATCAATGTGATTGGGAACGCCAACACGATCACACCAGATATGCTCGTCAGCGTGGCGATCAATTTGCCGACTGAAAAATTGGAGACCTGCATCTTAAGCTTGGTTTTGGTCCGTTTCTTGTCTCTGAAACTGTCATCAAAACCGAAACACCGACCCCAAATAATCGGTATTACATTGATAATGTTTTTAACTTAGTCAATTGCTCATGGAGTGTGACATACTGTATCTATATATATGGACAGCAACATATCTCATGGCTGATGTTTCACCGTGAAAGACAATTGTGGAGCATGACACCCATTTCTGGCAGGACGGAATTATAGCGTCCCGTATTTGCAGCCAAAGATGAACCTAATGTCCAAATTTCTGACCCATAAGCCGCAAAACGTGGTACATACAAACGGTCTGTGGCACCATGTCTCCATATCCGACAGTGGTCATTGTGACAATACACCACCAGAATGTGGCTGGGATGCTGATGAACTTGGAATTGGGCTCGTCCTGAAAACCAAGGTTGATCTGCTTGCGTCTGAATTTATGGAATGATCAAATCGGTGACAGACTTTTTCCAGATAGTAGACAGTGGTTGAGTAGAGAATGATTGTGACGGACATGAAACTGAACAGCAGACCGATCTCGTGATAACTGGACGTCAGCGTCGTGCCCAGGCTTGAAATACCGCCACTGTAAAACTAACTTCGTGCTTTTTTGGACAGTAATGCGGCTACAATTGAATGGATTGGAAAATTTTCCAACCTGTATCTAGCCAGCTTGAAGACACGCATGACGCGCAACACACGCAGCACGCGCAACACCAACAGTGCACCACGAATATTCTCGGAATTGTCGATGACCCCACCGAACTGAGTAACAATCAACTCAATATGGAACGGCAGCACCTACAACGTGAGCACTTGTGCGAGCGACTTGTGAAACATCAGATTTATTTATAAAGGGGTTGTTTCGAAATGACAATGAACGAAGCCAAACCGAGCAGAGGTCAATCAAGTTGAGTGGCACGCGTAGAAACTTCAATTTTTCGGGCGAAATGAGGAAACGAAATGTCAGTTCGGATGTGAACCACAGAATACAGACCAACTCAATATTCTGGAACACCGGCAACGGGACGGTCTGTTCCGGATCCCGACTATCGGGCATCTGCAATTGCGGATAATCAGCCTTCACTCTTTGACATGATCGGGGTATTATAGGAGGGTGTGATTAGGGTCATGCGAGCAAAATGATGTTGTACATACCATATGTGGAAAAAGACCTCGGTCCGACGTGCAGCCCACTCCAAACAAAACTCAAATCGATGTTCAAACAGTACCTGACAACTTGGCAAGGATGCCACAATCATTGTGATTACCGACACGAGCACAGCTCCAATCGACACGCCGGCGTACGCACGTGCCATTCGACTGCTGGTTGGGTCCTCGGTGATCAGATACAGGTGATACCTGGAAGGGGGAACAGAAACGGTTCAGTCATTTATCGTCGTGTCAAATCGAAGCTAGGATAAATAACAAGTGAACGCACTCACACACACCTCAATGTGCCGCACATGGACTTTCTGAAGACGGTCGGTACACTGTGCCGTTCCATTCCATCCATCACCCGGCCGTTCGACGCGTCTGCAAGCAAACTTTGTGCCAAAACATTCTCCTGCTCTTAAAATCTTCTGTTTGATCGACGTCGATGAACAGCACCGTTTTTGTCAGCTGGTTGGTCGTCGGTCATGTCCAGTAAATCGGCACAACACTCGGACACCTGATTCGACCCAATCCGCCAGAATGCCAGTTCGTCGAGAAAAAAGTCGGGACAGAGATTGTTCGGGATGTGCAGTTGACCTGACCAATGTGTAACGACAGGTTATTGTTGGATGGTGTTGTGCGGAGCCGGGTTCTGAGTCACTGCAGCACACAAGTACTGTATAAGCTCACATCGACCAGCATCAAACTTGGTGATCGGACCAGTCCGTAGGCATAGGTACCTTCACGCATAGATCCATTGGTCTAGGCAGATGATGCGATCGATGTTCAGTTAAGGTGGAGTTGCACTTGTCCATTTTGGGCTTGTAGACAATGAGCACAAATTTTTGTTATGATCATATTTTGTGATAGAGTTGGGGCACTAATTTCGACCAGCGTAAAAGTTGTTCCCCTGCACCAAATGAACAACTTTTACGCTGGACGAAATTTGTGCTATGTATAACTCTATCACAAATATGATCATACCATAACAAAAATTTGTCCTCATTGTCTACAAGCCCAAAATGGACAATCCAGCTTTAGATCGATCCAATCACCGAGTTTGATATCCCGTCCTTCCCGCTGCCCGACACAACGCACCCGTTCGGTAGTACTGCAACAAACAGTCAAACACGGCAACATTGCGATCAAAGTAGTACTCGTGCTGCTCCTTGATGTAGTGATCGGCGATCTTTAGACGTATCGCACAACTGGATCGCATGAAATGCTCCAATGTACCGTACATCGGATCGGTCGCTGGCTGAGAATGCAGAAGCGAAAATGGTTAGGTAATGTGCGGTTGGATGAAGACAACAAGGCAAAGGCAATTTTTGTTCGGTTCGCTACGATGGAGGCGGAACAAAAATCACGATCAGCGTTAGGAAGTCAGCGCCCGTCTCAAATGAATCTTACGTTGCTGTGGTCGTATATGTAGTTGTGGTGCTTGGCTTCAAAATTGATACAGCCCAAAGTCTGCCCGCATGAACAAAGACCGAACCCAACCTGCTGCGGGTTGGAGCCACTGCCATCGATGAATGACAATCGAAATCGAATGAAGTTCCTGGTCAACAGTTGGTATCTCGTTCCCGACACATTGACGTTGACGACATCAGCCAGTTGTGTCTCATCCAACAGCGCTGTCGGATCGAGCAATGGCAAACTGTCGGGTGTCAGATGGTGTCGATGATGTGTCGTGCTGTGTTTCGCATGTCGCAACTGCAATTTGCAAGTGACTAGTGTCAATGCACCCGGGCGGTATCGGTAACTGCATGATCGGATCGGATCGGTGTGTTGACTTTGACTGGCCTGAATCAACGTTACATATGTACTTCGAAATTGATGCCATCAACTTTGACCAGCGCAAAAGTTGTTCCAGCGCTCCTCTATATATAAACAGGTTTACAAAGCGGCATAAGTTTCGAACATCTTCAATGCGTGACCAAAGTCGTGTATCTGATATGATCCGATTACCATGTTTGAGTCATTCGTTTCAAACTCCGACCTTGTGTGTCGCCAACATGTGCGCGTTGTTCTGTGATGTGCTGGCCGTCGCTGAGCTGCCACCAGTGATCATGATTGAATCTGAAAATATTTCGGAATGGACGCTTTTGTCGATTGATTTACTGCAGCCGGCTGGGCAGTACACAAGTCGCACACACTCAGATGCACACAACTCTCTTTCTGGTGATATAGGAACTTTGACACGATCAGTTCCGCCTGTTCGGGGTTCAATGCTGCATGGACTGACTCCTCAATTGGTCGAATTCTCGAAAATACTTGCGTGTGGCGACCCGTCGTCGGGTTCGGTTGTTTGTTTTTTTTGGAACCGAACCGGCATTTGCACTCACGACCAATGTGTTTATCTACCAGGTTTTTATTTATTTATCTGTGATAACCGTTTGGTCCGTGTCACACAATACTGTGCCAAGACACACGATCTCTTTGGCAGTTTTATAATCAATCAATATATGTAAGTCAGTCAGATTATCAGCCAGTACTTGCTGTCAGGCGTTCGCTCACAACATGCAGGATCTTAGTAAGAATTCTCAACAATTCACTGCGAAATACAGACAAAAATTGACTGAAAAAATTATTCATACAACTCTTTGGCACAAGAAACAAGTGATGCTACCACAGTGATGATTTAAACTTACCCTTGGTGTCGTGGGCATAAAAATTCTCCATGTTGATAGTTTGTCTTGACAATAAAATTACGTACAAGAGAAAGCGGTTACGGGTTGGCCTGGTTCATAATAATCCGAATCCGAAAAGTGATTCAAAGAACTGTGAAAACAGATGGAGGAATGGACTATGCTACTTCTTGTTTTGTTTGGCAACTTTCTTTCAGACTCAAACAGACGATTAGGTGTGATAGTCAAAGTCCACAGTCTAGTCCAGTAGTCCAAATAGCGGCTGAGCCAGTCAAGGATCCAAGTGTTGCCCGTGCGATAATAAGGACCACTTGTCAATTCGCCAACACACAAAAATTAGTTCAGATTATGTTTATGTTCTTTGTCTTCTTGAAAACGCATAAACACACTGTCCCTAAAAGCCTTTGCTTTTTGCAGCTTTTGCGTCAAGGCAGCATCAAACTTTTGCAACGATTGCCTAAAATTTTTGGAACAAAAACTGCTCCAGAACGAAACTAAAAATGGGATATTGTTGACGGGTATGGCATAACAAAAACATATAAAATAGGATTGTTATTTGGACTCACCGGCTTTCAGCGTTGCATCTCTGTGCTGTGGAAGAGGGAGCATGGCATGTTTGATGCGTCGGTTTTGGTCATGTTCTTGTCCGTTGATACTTCGAATCGAAACTGTTGATCACATGATATGTCACTGATGAACCTGCACGCTAGCAGCATCGTTATTATCATTTCTTCAGCTGTGTGTGCGCACATATGCATCGTATCATTCGGTCGAGTGCGAAACACACGAAAATTGATTGTTTGCTTTCCATTAGAAGTCACATCACAGGCGATACAGTAAAAGAGGCCCAGTTTTGAAGAAATAGTGCTTGATTGATGTGCAAACCTGTGGTTCATGTTATTGCAATCACACAGTCGTACGGCGATAATGAGATGGCTTTGGCGATTTTGGAACATTTTATTTCTGCTTGAAGAGGGCACGCTTTTGATCCGTTTTTATCTGATGATCACTATACTGTTGTCAAAAAATGGGGTGAGATCAAAATCACCTAATACGTTGAGACTTCTGGCAATGTGGATCACGCCCGACTATCTTGTTCACACAAACGATTGCACGCACCGCATTGTATTACCATACGCTTGCATGCACTATGCACATGCAAGCAAAACTGGCCAGCCAGTCTTTAGGAAACACCATACGGTTCAGGCTTACTTTCAGGCATAGGCATAGGCGTAGACTTATTGGGCTTGGGCTCCAGCCTTAGTGAAATGAAGCATCACAGACACGACAAACACGAGATAATCAGTGACGTGAAACATTAGTGCCGAACGGCTATTTACTGATGCATGGGACCCCAATGGGACCACCCAGACCGTTGTTGTTAAGAGGAGATAAAAATCTTTGGAAAATCATCCAGGTGCCCTTGATCATCAGGTTTAACCGTTACACGGAGCTGGCTGTGTGTGTGCATTAGTTAACACACGTGTGTGTGTATTAGACAGCAGCAGCGCTAAACATAAATACCAGTGGATAGACGGCAGTGTGTGTCGGCTGGATGGCTCAGTGGTAAAGGCGTTGGACTTGTGCCTGTGGGATCGCTGGTTCGAGTCCCGCCGGCGCCGTGAAATTTTTTTGTTTTTTTTGGCTTTTTTGATTTAAACTAATTTATACATGCACAAAATGATGAGAAATAGTGTTTATAACAGTAAAATCGGGTTGGGGTGTCAAAACATAGCCATCATTTTTTGTTTGTTTCCTTCAGCTTGGGCTGGGCTTAGGCTTAGGCTTAGGCTTAGGCTTAGGCTTGGGATTGGGCTTAGACTTAGGCCTAGGCTTCTTAGGCTTGTGCTTAAACGTAATCTGAAGCGGCTGGCCTCAAAACGCCGTTTTCTGCCTTTTATGGGCGTGGATGATTTTCCAAAGATTTTTAACTCCTCTTTTTTGTTGTTGGGCCACCGCATCTAGAGCCTCCACCACGAAATAAAAGAGAAAGACGGTGCGACAGGAATGAGGAAGGAGAGGAAGATAAAGATTGACTACCGTATTGTCGGATCGGAAATAAAACCCCCATTAATTGAACCCCACCCAAATCGCTCGAAATCAAAAATAGAACTCCCCATTAATAGCGCCCCACCAGGGTAGTACTTGGGGGCAGTGTAGTTCCTGGTCCGGCGGGGAAATTAGTGTCCTCCCTACTTTTTCGGAGGGGAAATTAGTGTACCTCACTGTAGGCCTGGGCACAATACCACTTTTGACACGCAATACCAATACCCAATACCAATACCGGCCCTGTATCAATACCCAATACCCAATACCAATACCAAATTGAGGACCCAATACCAATACCCAATACCAATACCGGGCGAGACCCAATACCAATTCAAATTCAAATTTTATTTGCAAGCTCACGCAAAGACCTACAACGAGATCCGGAAAACACCTGAAAAATAAACGAGTGTACGCAACACAATGATAATCATGAATGAACAAACGACAAAACGTACCAGAGAAATTTTAAACCAACCAAAAACTGCAACGACAGGCGAAAAATCAGTGATCAATGGCGGACACGAGATGACAATAGGCGATAACAAAAATTGACGATTACCTGAAAGCAGCAACTCAGTGACTGAGGAGATCAGTCAACGACGGCTGAGAATTTTGTTGAAATATGGCGAGAAACTACGTCTCGACCACGTGAGTTTAGTTTAGATTTAAAGGCCGCAATTGAGGCAGCGGAGACGACGTCCTCTGGGAGCCTGTTCCAGAGGTCCACAACGCGATAAGCCCAATATCCGGACAAGTCCGGACCCGCGCCATGAACTCGACACAAACTGTGGGGGTGCCCTCGGGTTGGGCGGCCGGTGTCACGCGATGGAAAGAATGATTCCTTGGTTACCCCAGGTATGAGACCACGAACGACTTTGTACACGAGCACAAGATCGTTCACGGTCCGGCGATAAATTAGGGGGTCCAAATTTAGTGCATGCAAACGCTGTTGGTAAGACAGTGTTTGCATGCCTGGTAAATAATAAGTGAAATACCAATACAAATACAATACAAATACAATACCAATACCCAATACCAAATCAATACTACTGAAACTGAAGTGCCTGGTATTGGGTTTGGTATTGGGTTGGCATGTTGGGAAAAGCTAGTCCCGTTGCCTTGACAGAGAGAAAACGCGAATTTTCGATTTCGCGATAGAAGGCACGGGTTGGCTCAAGGTTTGGCCTAAGCCTACAGTGGTGTAGCTACCCAGGCGGGGCGGCAACCTACTGTACCACCCAAAATGCGGGGCGGCAACCTACCTACTGTACCAGCCGAGCTAGGGGGGGTCGTACCACTTGGGGGGGGGTCATCTGGAAACCGAAATTTTTTATGTCTAAATACTGAAGAAAATGTGGCCTAAAACACTAATTTCGCGCGCAGCGCGCGATTTTTCGCCTATTTGCAGACAAATATGCTAATTTTATGCAATTTTAAGCCAAAAATGAATGTTTTGGGTGAAAAGTTAGGTGGGGCGGCAACCTACCTTCTGTACCAGGGGAGGGGCGGCAACCTACCTACTGTACCAGGCGAGGAGCGGCAACCTACCTACTGTACCTTGGGGGGGACCCCCCCACCCCCCCAGCCACACCATTGAGCCTAAGCCTAAGCCTAATAGTAAGCCTAAGCCTAAGCCTAAGCCTAAGCCCAAGCCTAAGCCTGAGAAAAAGGGAAGTCAATTTTGAAACGGGACTAGCTTTTCCCAAAATGCATTGGGTTGGTATTGGTAAAGGCAGTCTACGGGAGGTTGTCACTCAGCCCCCGAATACCGTAGCCCACCGTAATTTTAATCTGCAAGGATCGTGTCGAGACCATTTTGTTTTTTATCTATGTTTTGCGTGTTAGCGCCAACACCAACCAACATTTCGAAGTTTTGGGGATCGACGCGCATGATGACAATTTCCAGCTTGCTGCCGCTAATACACGTGTGGATAAGCAGCGATCAGCATGGGTCTCGCAACGATCTTGCTTGCAGTGGGTTACGATATTCGGGGGCTGAGTGACAACCTCCGGTAGACTGCCTTTATTGAGTATTGGGTATTGGGTTGGTATTGGTATTGGGTATTGGTCTTAGTATCATAGTAGTGGCTGGGGGGGGGGCAGTGCTGTGGCTGGGGGGGGGGGGGGTGGGGGGGGGGGGTCCCCCCCCCAATGGTACCCTACCCGCCCCGGCCTGGTACGCTACCCCCCTACCCGCCCCGCTCTGGTACCCTACCCCCCTACCCGCCCCGCCCTGGTACCCTACCCGCCCCGATTTTTACCCCCAAAATGCCCATTTTTCGGTCAAAAATGCCCAAATTTCGACCGAAAACCCTAAAAAGTGCAAAAAATTTCGCGCTGCGCGCGATATATGTACTTTTTAGTACATAAAAACAGGCACGCGAAAAAACTTGTGTTGTACCCTACGCATTTTGGGAAAAGCTAGTCCCGTTTCAAAATTGACTTCCCTTTTTCTCAGGCTTAGGCTTGGGCTTAGGCTTAGGCTTAGGCTTAGGCTTACTATTAGGCTTAGGCTTAGGCTCAGGCCAAACCTTGAGCCAACCCGTGCCTTCTATCGCGAAATCGAAAATTCGCGTTTTCTCTCTGTCAAGGCAACGGGACTAGCTTTTCCCAACATGCGTACCCTACCCGCCCCGAAAAATCTTCCCCCCCCCCCCCCCCCAAACCGGATTTCCCCCCCCCCCAAGATCCCAGGTACACTACCCCCCTACCCGCTCCGATTTTTTCCACCTATGTACCCTACCCGCCCCGCAAAAGTAGCCACAGCACTGCCCCCCCTCTGAGTACTTACCTACCACAAAACCCGAGGGGGGGTTGGGGGGGTTGAGTACTTACCTCTCACAACTCCAAATCATACCTCTCACAAGCAATTTTATACCTTTTAAAGGCAAAAACCGGTGTTTTTCGACCTTATTTTCCCAAAAATCGCGCGCTCCGCGCGCAAACCCACCCATAATACCTATTTTTAGGCGATTTTCGGCAAAAATTTGGAAAATACTATTTTTACCTCAATTTTTGGCCAAAATTGTATCACAAAAACGGTGTTTTTTCGCCTTTTTGGGTGACCAAAATCATACCTCTCACGCTTCCGGTCCCAACCCCGCATCATACTTACCTCCCACACATGGGCCTGCCACTACCGTAAAAACCTAAATACAGCCCCCCCCCCGGAATAGAGCCCCCCCGTAATACAGCCCCCCCAAAAAGGGGTCAGTGAATTGATAGAGCCCCCCCGATAAATAGAGCCCCCCCCCCCCAAAGTAACAGCCCCTATACTGTAGTGTATTAAGGCTTGATAGTGGTGTACAGGTACATTTATGCACGTTTGTTGTTTGTTCAGAGCACATAATACGCCTCCTATTGACGAATAGACACGAATAAATGCGGTTGCAAGCGAAAAAACATCCTTTCAAACCCGTTTTTAGGGGTTTTTGGGGGTATTTCTGGGAACAATTTTTCAGGTTCGGGTCAGTGAATTAATAGAGGCCCCCCCGGAATAGAGCCCCCCCCCCCCGTAATAGAGCCCCCCAAAATGGGGTCAGTGAGTTAATAGAGCCCCCCCTTCTATTTAGGTTTTTACGGTACACTGCTTAGTATTGGTTTGGTATTGGGTTTTTGATCTGGTATTGGGTTGGTATTGGGTTTGGTATTGGTTTGGTATTGGGTTCTGAGTCAGGTATTGGGTTTGGTATTGGGTTTTTCTGGGTTTGGGTATTGGTTTTGACACAATACCTGGCGAAGCCCAATACCAATACCCAATACCAGTGCTGTGGCTACTTTTGCGGGGCGGGTATAGGGTACATAGGTGGAAAAAATCGGGGCGGGTAGGGGGGGAGTGTACCTGGGATTTTGGGGGGGGGGAATCCGGTTGGGGGGGGGGGGGGGAGGGGGGGGATTTTTCGGGGGCGGGTCGGGTACAACACAAGTTTTTTCGCGTGTCTGTTTTTATGTACTAAAAAGTACATATATCGCGCGCAGCGCGAAATTTTTTGCACTTTTTAGGGTTTTTGGTCGAAATTTGGGCATTTTTGACCGAAAAATGGGCATTTTGGGGGTAAAAATCGGGGCGGGTAGGGTCCCAGGGCGGGGCGGGTAGGGGGGGGTAGGGTACCAGAGCGGGGCGGGTAGGGGGGTGGTAGCGTACCAGGCCGGGGCGGGTAGGGTACCATTGGGGGGGGGACCCCCCACGCCCCCCCCCCCCCCCCAGCCACAGCACTGCCCAATACCAATACCAGGCCAGCTTCAATACCAATACCCAATACCCACTACCCGAATTAGACCCAATACCAATCCCAAACCCTGGTATTGGTATTGGGTGGTATTGGTATTGGGTATTGGGTATTGTGCCCTGCCCACCCATACCTCCCTGTGGGGGGCAGTGTAGTTCCTGGGGGGAGGGGGACAATGGTGTGGGGGGGGGGGGGGGGGGGGGCCCCCCAGGAGAGGGCAGCAGTGGTGGGGGGGGGGGGCCAAAAACACCCTACCGGGGGCGGGGGTTGATGCCCCAAAAACTTCCCCAAGGTACAGTAGGTAGCAAGCAGTGTAGTGTGCTGTTGCAAAATGGGGGGGGGGGAACCCCCCACCCCCCCCAGAGGGGCTGGGGGGGATGGGGGGGATTCCCCCTCCCTAAGGAGTAGGTACCTTGCAACCACCCCTTGGGGGGGATGGGGGGAAGGGTAGGTACCTTGCAACCACCCCGGAGGGTACCTTGCAACCATCAATTTATGGTTTTTATAGGCAAAAATGAGTGTTTTTCTACCTCAAAACCCCAAAAATTGCGCGCACCGCGCGCAAACCTCCATATAATAGGCATTTGAGGCAAATTTTCGGCCAAAATGCAAAAAAGTACCATTTTTTCGGCCAAATTTGCAGTATAATGCATGCAAAAAACACCCTTTTTTCGGACCTCAGGGGTACCTTGCAACCTCCCGGAGGCTGGGTAGGGGGTACCTTGCAACCATCTGGGTCCATCCCCCCAAGGGTACCTTGCAACCATTTATTTGCCCGCCACTACACTGGGGGGGGACCCCCCCCCATCCCCCACCCCCCCCAGTACTACCCAGCATGTGTGGGAGGTAAGTAAGTATGACGCGGAGTTGGGACCGGAAGCGTGAGAGGTATGACTTTGGTCATCCAAAAATGTGAAAAAATTTGGCCAAAAAAATGACGTAAAAATAGTACTTTTTCCAAATTTTCGCCTAAAATTGCCTAAATATAGGTATCATGTGTGAGTGTGAGTTGCGATTTTTGGGGAAATACCGATTTTGCCTTAAAGAGGCTTGCTTGTGGTTGTGAGAGGTAAGATTTGGAATTGTGAGAAGAGGTAAGTACTTAAACCCCCCCCCAACCCCCTCGGGTTTTGTGGCAGCAGGGGGTAACCCCCCTTCCACCACCATGGTGGAGTGGAGAGTCGAAAAGTTTGTCATTACAAATGCCCGCATTTGCCTGCAGCTCGATCTATGTTTTAAATCAGTCGGTGTTTCAGATTTCCAGAACAGAATTTGCGACAATGACGGAGAATTTTTCGTCGTCTTCGGCGGCCACTGCGTCTCCAGAAACGGCTGAAGTCGAGCAGGTCAGTCCCTCTCCCTCCGTCCACAGCAGGTGTAAGCTACTCAGGCCAGGCGGGGGCGGCAACCTACTGTACCACCAAAAATGTGGGGCGGCAACCTACCTACTTATACCGGCCTCCGGCCGAGCTAGGGGGGAACAAAAATTTTTATGTCTAAATTTTGATGAAAATGTACTGTAAAACGCTGATTTCGCGCGTAGCGCGCGATTTTTCGCCTATTTGATGTGAAAAATACCGATTTTATATCATTTTGAGCCAAAAATCGCAACTTATTGTGCCAGCCACCGGGTGGCGACCTACCTGCTGTACCAGGCTGAAGCGTCAACCTACCTACAGTGTAGTTCCTGGTCCGGAGCAGTGTAAAGTAAAACTACACCAACACGATAACAAAAACACAAAAACCTCCTTGAATGGGTGGGGGGGTGGGGGGGGGGGGGCGGGTACGCTATCTCCCCCTCAGGTGGCTTGTTGACTGTGTATTGAGCTCATTGCCTGCCTCGACTTCGAACGGGAGTTTTTCCCTGCATCTGTAAAAATGCATGAGGCAGCGAGATTAGAAATTTACTATACTAACCCCTGGTGAGTTTCCCGAAAAAATAGAGTGGTGCGGTCGATTCCCCGCCCCGTTATTGTACTCAAGTCCAAATCCTCTAGAAAGAAAGAATTTGACTACCGTATTGTCGGAAATAGAACCCCCCATTAATTGAACCCCCCTAAATGGCTCGAAATCAAAAATAGAACCCCCCATTAATTGACCCCCACCCCCCATTAATAGAACCCCACCCCAACCTTCACCGTACCACAGATTAGTGGTATGGTAGGGCTGTGTTGTTGTCTCAAACGTTGTTTAAGCTTGCGTACACAACAGAATACAGCTTTTTAGGCATAATTGCCACTGTTAAAGTTAGAAAATACCGAAAACAAGCCATTTTTAGGGGCATTGTTAACAATGATTTTTTTCGTCGGGGGCCGAATAAAAAATATAACCCCCCAATAATTGGCCCCCCCATAAATTGAACCCTCCCAAAATGACCCCAGTGAAAAAATAGACCCCCCGGGTTCTATTTCCGACAATACGGTATTTGACTAACTGAATCATGCAGGATTCATATTGCAGGAAGACGTTCTTTGTGGCCAACTGACCGAGTTGATGGCGCCATCGGTGCGTGACGACTCGACAAACACGTCCACTTCGACCGTCAAATCCTGCCAGTCATCGGTTCGGTGGGGGCAGCAACCGGGCAATAACACCCACGCCTAGGGATCTGGCTCTGGCCTGAGGTGTTCGCACTGACACTCTGTGAAAACAGGCCGAAACGGGCAATACTCACAACCTGTGACATTATAGTGTGCTTTGAATCTGATCTCAGTGACAGTGCGTGGTGTCAACCAGCAGGAGGCAACTTGATTGACTATGGTTCATTCCAGCCTTCGCCATCTGCAGCGAAACGACACGCGATTGACGTAGATGCAGCATCAGTAGCAGTAACACTGACTGGTAACACAGCTAATGCGAAACTCAGTCGCAAACGACTACAAATTGACGGTAATCGAGCCATTACACCTACTACCAGTGCGATGCCATCTACCAGCAGCAATAGTGCGCCCAAAAAAGCGTCGCCTTTGTTGCTGCCCTGGACACGCAGACCGTCCGATTCCAGCTGGGAAATGAACGCGCGCGGATTTGCGGACAATGAAGTCGGTTTATTGTGTTGTGGTTGTCTATTCGCGCACTTGAATCCAATGCACTGCAATCACACACAGGCGACGGTCGATGCAGCGAGTGACAGTGACTCGCACGTGGTGCGCTCGCGAGTGCTCAGACAAACACGACGATCCACTGATCGTATGGACATAACCGGCGCGGTTAGTGCTCGACTGTGTAGGGGCAGGCCCATGTGTGGGAGGTAAGCATGATGCGGGGTTGGGACCGGAAGCGTGAGAGTGTGGTCTGGCGAATAGACACACACCCATACGCGTCGAGGCGTATAACGAACGGACCGGTATTATGTGTGTGTGCTGCGGTGCACTGTGTATTGAGCGTGCGTGCGTTGGGTTTATGAGTGACTCTGAGCCGCAGCCAGACCGCGTTCCCGTAGCTCAGTTGGTAGAGCAACTGGCTATCCAGGCCTGGTGGCTGGGAGGTCGGAGGTTCGAGTCCTTCCGGGAGCATACGTTTGGTGTGGCGGTTCAGAGTTCACAAGAGGTATGATTTTGGTCACTCAAACAGGCCAAAACCACCGTTTTTGTGACATAATTTTGGGCAAAAAATAAGATAAAACTGGTGCCTTTTCCAAATTTTCGCCGAAATCGCCTAAAAATACGTATTATGTGTGGGTTTGCGTGCAGCGCGCGCGATTTTGAAAATAAGGTCGAAAAACACCGATTTTTGCCTTAAAGAGGCTTGCTTGTGAGAGGTAAGATTTAGAGTTGTGATAGGTAATATAAGTGCTCACCCCCCCCCAAACCCCACTCGGGTTTTGTGGTAGGTAGGTACTGAGAGGGGGTAACCCCCGAACCGTCCTTGCCACTACTTTGGTGCTAGACGTCAAATAATGCACCCATTGTTCTTGCTAGGGTCTTCAAGAGTTCGCCTCGCCTTGAGCCATCATAGTGGTAGTTCATATTGGTGTGATTTCCGAAGCCTACTAGCTCATCGTGGACCGTGTCGTAACTGATTTTTACGACCAACACTTGGAAAAAACTTCTCTGACCAACTTCGATCGTGCTATTTCTCCGTTCGCAGTTCGCAAGTTCCTCAACAAGCCTTCTAAACCCTTCGAAACGGGAAAAACTATTACATTATTCTAAGCTCTAAACTTTCGCGTATTCCACGGACGATTCCCGTTATGTTTGCTGCACTTGTGCTGCAGCCAGTGGCCACGCAACGTCGTCCGTTCGGCGTATCGGCTGACACGGACTCGTACCCAGACACGTTCGGTCCGAGCAATGCCAGCACCGGTCATCAACAGCAACGACGCAAACGATTCGTCAAACGCATGTCCGTCGATTCAACAACCATTCTGGTTGGTTACCTTGCGTTGCGCTTGCATAGCTATTTTTATCTGATGCCACTTCATAAATGGGATTACTTCGTTTTCGTGATCAATAACTGTTATCAATCACACGACGATTTGGGTCATGACATAATAGGGTGTACACGTATTGATGGCGCAACTTTGAAATCTTAGCTAATTCCTGACCTAAAGATGTGGTGGTTTCATCGCGCAATCTTCGCAGGACACGAGTGCCGATTTCGACATGGACATATGTGGGGGCACGACACGGGTCACTCGCACGCAGGGATCGTCGGGCAATTTGAATCGCATGCGACAACAGCAGAAGACGACGTTGGGCAATGCCGCTGCTGCAGCGAACAGCAATGGGAAACGATGTGGCACACCGACTATGGAATGTGACATCGTTGACAGGTGCTATTCGGAGTTGGTTCACCACTTGTTCAACGCTTGCACTGTTCAAGACCTGCCTTTGCGGGAACTTCATCAAAGACAACTAAAAACGATAGTTTCAGCAGCGTGAGTTCGAGTGACTCTGAGACAGACACGGCCACCAAATACGACAGTGATGATGCCGGTGGTCAAGGTGCACACGATCTTTGCCAGCTTTATATCGATTTTTGTGCAAAATTACCTGAATTTTCTGGTCGTCAGGTGATGATGAGCAAAGTGATTGGCTGTTTGATGGTCCAACCACGTCGCATTGGGATGACGAATGTATGGGCGTGCCCTGCATAAGGTTGGGCGTTTGGTCGGCACATCTCTGGTTTATGTCAATGGGCATGTGGTAATTCGACCGCTCTTCTGACGACTTGTTTCGTTCTCAGAATCAGGACAAGCACTAGGATAGCACGACAGTATCGCAAATACATGCACGTCCACAGATCGACATTGCTGGCACATCGGCTGCGCGCGGCACACGTGTCGGACAGCACAAGCATGGGTGCGATGCATGATGATGCTGTGATTGGCGCAGATGGCGAGGGGTGAGTAGATTGATCGTAATTGAATATTTGCCTGGGAACTTGCGTTCAGACTTCGGAGTAGCAGTGAGAAGGCGTTTGCGAAATTCTTTGTTGTCAATTTTTTCAGCAGCGCGACACGCGCTGTGTTCGAGTCAAGTGACACTGACATGTCTGTTGTGAGCAATCGACACGGTGGACACCATAGAAAGTCGATTGTTAAGGTTAGTGGGTACCGCTGGGCTCATCATGTCAATTGACATATGTAGTGCTAATAGCCAATAATGGGTCAATATTGCCAATTCCAGCCGAGCAGCACCACCATAACATCGGCCATACATCGCAAATTGATGCGATTCTTGCGTGATGCTGAACAGTTTGAATACCGATTCAGTCAGCTGCGTAAGGCTGAATCACAAGAGGTAACAGTTGATTTTTGGGGTAGGATTCAAACAGTGAGGAACCCAATGGCCGTCTAATTTTCCAGTTTGTCCGTTTGGCCCAATTCTATCGACTGAAATGTCGCATCGAACACAAACGCAGGCGCACCTGCTTGGTGTTGTCAAAGACGAGGTGCGTCGATTGTTTCTTTTAGTTTGGTTTGTGGTAATACGTTTCTGAATGTGACAACTGGCAAAACCTGCATTTTCAGAGACACCAGACGAGTCTGACCGGACCACATACACATGAAATCTGCTTAGCTCTCTTTTTGACCACCTATGACGTTCGTAACGTTTTATAATTAGTATCACGCATCTATGATTGTGATATAATATTTTCGGACAAGGAAGCAATACGTATGTTACGTAAACTATTATACCCCTCTCTGTGTCACATTTGCAAATTTCTAAGGTTAGCTTTACTAAAAATGACATTCCCTGTCTATCAATGTCAAGCAAATATTTGACCCTTACCGTCCTTCTTACATTTGTATTTATTATTGCCAGTTGGGCGTGTATTTCTCATTCATTTTGTGCGTTTTTGCCAATCATTGTTATTGTTTTTGTTCATTTTTTTGTTTTTATCGTGCTTGAGTTGGAAACATAATAAAGTTGTTTTTAATGTGGTAATCATCAGGCATGGACAGGACACTACTTTGGTTGTTTAGTATGCACTATTCTCTTTGGAAAAACTGACCACAAGTGCAACATTGCTTACAACGTGCAACCGTGCACAAAAACTCGCAATGATAAAAAATTATCACACTTCCGGATTCCGAGGAAGACATTTTCCCACTTCTGCGTTAAAAATCACATTTTTCGCGCCGAAACGGTTAATAGCGCCGACAAACAACCACCGTGGCCCTGCGTACATTATGCCCGATTGACAACGACTACCTAATTCATTGGTCGTTATTGCATGTTTTACTGTGCCGCCAACTTTGTGGAGTGTAAAACTCGGTGTTGTCATGTGGTGAGCATGCACATTTGGGGGAAGACTGGTATTTTTAAAACTTGCTCTACAGTATGTGTGTGACACATAACAACCTTTACGCAAATGATAATAACAATCGTTGCGAAAGTACGTACAAACTAACAAGCAGTACGCTACCGTAATACCGTTTGGCCTGGTGCATGCTTGCGTGTTGCTGACAGCACACTGCTTGCTTGCAATTGCAATGCAACGCTCTGTTTCACCGACAAAACTGGTATTCATGCGTGTTGCACGCTCACCTTGTCTTATCACACGCGCCTGCTTGTGTGGCAAAACTCGTTTTACTTCGATGCCGCAGTGTCTGTCGTTTATAAGACCGTGGGAGGCCAGGTTTGCGTCATTTCTGCTTCTGTACCCGCTGCTTATTTTTCAGCAAACATCGCTGTGTATTGTAAGGTGGCCGCTGTTTCCACGGAAGCGCTGTTGTATACCCGTTGTCTCATGCCCGTGTCACCTCCCTTTCACAGACAGCCAATCAGCACAATAAAAAATCCTATGTCTTGCAGCCCCGTATTCTCCAATCACCATGTCAGCGCGTGTAGCCGCGTATTCTGCCATCGGCTTGTCGGTCGTCGCCGTATTGATGTGCGCAATGTGGGTGCCAGTCTTGTACTCAAAGATCAGTGCCATCAACGGACAGTTGGCGGTGGACATGCAGGAATTCCAGGACCTGTCAAATGTGAGTGCTGTTGCCTTCGTGGAGCAGTCAAACTTCTTTTGGCTGGCTTTTTAGGATCGCGCCTGTGAACACACAACCACCGCAATCGATGCCACGAAACTTGCATATTTTTTGGGGCATCATGCAGTCCATTTAGTGCATTCGTACTGACGATGACCTGCTGCACCGCTGAAACGGGCACACTGCACAGTTCATATTATTATTCGCGCCATTCCACCAGTATAACAAACATAAACGTTTCAGAGCGTCTGGACTGAGATCCATCACAAAGCGAGTGCTGGTGGTGTGCAGTTCGTCATCCCAACCGTCCGCAAGACTCGTCAATCTGGATTCGGCCCGGAATGCTGTCAGTTGGGAGATACATTCTAGTATTGTAGATCATTTTTGTACATTCTACTTTAAACGCACTTTTGTGGCTGAATATTACTGAGCAATTTTTAGTGCACATTTTTTACTGACCTTGTGTGAGGTGACATCGCCAAATGTACAGTATAATTAATGGCCGGCGGTTTGCCCCAAGTTTACCGTTGGTGTCAATTTTGGTAACCATTATTACGTATGTACATAGTGAATAGTGACCAAAAATTCGTTCCAATCTTGGAAGTGCCATATTCAAAAAGTTGAACTGTAAGTGCATATTTCAGTGTGCAACCAGCAGAACAACTGTCCCGCCGGTCCGTCCGGCGCCGACGGTGAGCCCGGTCGTGACGGCAACCCCGGCCAAGACGGTGCCCCCGGTGCCCGCGGTCTGGACGGTACCATGCCGCCGGTCACTGTCACCGACCGCGGATGTCGTGTCTGTCCGCGCGGACCACCCGGACTACCCGGTCTGCCGGGAAACGCTGGTCGCCCCGTGAGTTGTGTTCTGGTTACAGTGCATCACCGCCTTTGTGATCCTTTTTCTGGTAATACTTTTGTTTGGTATGTATGTATTTCGGTTTGCAAACTGCTGTAAACCTCCAAATATTCTGCACAGTGACCTTACACGGCGGTCCCTATCGTGTCACTAGAAAATGCGCGACAGATGCAAGCCAATTGAAAAGCTGACCCTGAATCTACTTGTTTAATCATCGTTTTTCAGGGAGCCAAAGGCGGCAGCGGCAACTCCGGACTCTCTGGCCGCCCGGGCGAGCCTGGCCGTCCCGGCCTTCCCGGCGACCGCGGACGCGATGGAACGCCAGGAAACGACGGCGAACAGGGACCACCGGGACAAGACGGTGCGTTGCATTATATGGCTGATCGTTTTGAATCGAAGTGCTAAACGCGATTTTCCGTGTCTCTGCAATGACAACATTTCGTCATTGTCTTTCAGGCACTCGTGGCGAGAAGGGAGAGCCCGGAGCACCCGGACCCCGGGGCGAGGCTGGACCCAAGGGTCGCGCCGGCCCACCCGGTCAACCTGGCGGCCGCGGATCGCCCGGTCGTCAAGGCCCCGACGGAGAGAACGGTCGACCCGGACAGGCAGGAAACCCAGGACCCGGTGGACGTCCCGGACCCAACGTTAGTGCGTCTGCAACGACGTTTTTTTTGAGGAAAACTGTTTTGGGTGGACCGTATTTGTGACGTTTTCAAAATTCGAAAAAAATTCCTACAGGGTCCACCCGGAGACGACGCCAGCTATTGCCCCTGTCCGCCACGTGGCTAGACGCACAGGTCGCAGCAACAACCAGCGCCGTTCTCAACTTATTTTGGGCAAAAATCGACAAACAACGAAATCAAGCTCCTACTTTCTTGTTGTAACTGTTGGTGTTATAGCATTCCAGTATACGTGGTGCGTAACGGTATTTTCTGTCTCAAGCAAAAGTACACGTTTTGTAATGTCCCAGGCCTCATCGTGACGATTATTATATACGTAAAACTGGCATTCTTTTGTCTCTGCCACATTTGCCTGCGCGTGTTGTCAAGTGCAGCGAACAAAAAAAAATCTAAGCATCTGTTGTTGTTAATTCGTATTCTCATGATGTTCTGCATCACTCTCACTGAAACATATTACACCATGACACCACGTTTGTACAAGTAGAGATACAATTTGTGACAGAATGTTTGGGCGTGCGCACACTGATGCGAAGTGTGGAAGCGTGTTGCAATTATTATTACAAAACGAAGCATAAAACATGAATATAGAATCCTGTTTTTGTTTTGCGCAGCAGTGGAAGAAATCCGTGTTCGGAAACTTGCCGCGCGCTGAACAGTATTGTGGCGAATACAAGAGAGATGGTGGAATTATGAGAAATCGTCAGCGTTGGTTATGATTGATTTTAATGGGTATTTCGTACCTCGATAGCTGCACGAAAACAATAAAAATTGGGAAGTTCAGTTTGGGATCATATAATCGACGGCGGAACTTGAAGAAGATGTTTGACGCAGTGCATGTCTTGAAAATGAAATCGGATCAAAAGTGCGGAAGAATTAACGAGCACAGTCGGTGTTTTCACATGCGTGCATGTGCACTGTACAAGAACAACACGCACGAAAACAATATAACCACGAGAATGTAGAACTTATCCCGAGGCGATTTGAAAACTAGTCTTCATAGTGCAATAATCTGCGTTGAGATATAAAACAAGGATTTGCGCACGACAAGCGCTCATTTGTTGCTCATTCTTGTTTGTAAATTCTACTTCTTGTTGAACAGATTTGCGCTGTTGTGCACGTTTCTCAATATACATATCGAATCTGAGCTGCCCCGTTTTGACGGCCCCAAGAACGAAGACTTCAAAACAGCGCTCAAAATCGGGAGTCCGGTCCGGTCCACTATTTCTGAAAATCAATGATTGCAACAACTGAAAACTGGAAAACAGATCGCTTTCCAATCACTGAGTCAACTGATTGCAGATTAGCCAT
>JASAMV010009298.1:0-26290 GCA_030248065.1 Rhynchonema sp. JSB1_4
TTTGGGGGGCATAGTTGTGGCAGGGGGTTGGGGGGTTACCCCCTCAGCACTTAGCTACCACAAAACCCGAGGGGGGTTGAGTACTTACCTCTCACAACTCCAAATCATACCTCTCACAAGCAATACCTTTTTAAGGCAAAAATAGGTGTTTTCGACCTTATTTTCCCAAAAATTGCGCGCTCCGCCGCAAACCCACCCATTATACCTATTCTAATATTATAGGCGATTTTCGGCGAAAATTTGGAAAAAGTACTATTTTTACCTCATTTTTTGGCCAAAATTGCATCACAAAAACGGTGTTTTTTTCGCCTTTTTGGGTGACCAAGATCATACCTCTCACGCTTCCGGTCCCAACCCCGCATCGCGCATCATACCTCCCACCAGTGTAGTGGCTGGGGGGGGATGGGGGGGATTCCCCCCCCTAAGGAGTAGGTACCTTGCAACCACCCCTTGGGGGGGGATGGGGGGGGGAAGGGTAGGTACCTTGCAACCACCCCGGAGGGTACCTTGCAACCATAAATTTATGGTTTTTATAGGCAAAAATGGGTGTTTTTCGACCTCAAAACCCCAAAAATCGCGCGCTCCGCGCGCAAACCTCCATATAATAGCTATTTTGGGCAAATTTTTGGCCAAAATGCAAAAAAGTACCATTTTTTTGGCCAAATTTGCAGTATAATGCATGCAAAAAACACCCTTTTTTCGGACCCCAGGGGTACCTTGCAACCTTCTGGAGGCTGGGTAGGGGGGTACCTTGCAACCATCTGGATCCATCCCCCCCAAGGGTACCTTGCAACCATTTGCCTGCCACTACACTGCCTCCCACACATGGGCCCAGGGTAGTACTTGGGGGGGGGGGGTCCCCCCCAAATTCATCTATCTATCGTCAACACTTTTTGATTTCATCTATCTATCGTCAACACTTATGGGCAAATCTATCTATCGTAAACAAATTCTGGGAACAATCTATCTATCGTCAACACATTTCGACCCCAAAATGGGTATTTTTGCCTCAAAATGGCTCAAAATCGGTATTTTTGTCCCAAATAGGCAAAAAATCGCGCGCTACGCGCGGATTTAGTACATCTATATACATTTCCATTAGTATTTACACATTATTACCTACTTAATGCACTATACTATACCTTGATTTTTTGGCGACCCCCCCCCCCACCATCTATCTATCGTCAACAAGTTTGGGTCGACCCCCCCCCAGATTTCGGACTTGGGTCATCTATCTATCGTCAACACATTTCGGGTCCCAATCTATCTATCGTCAACACCCTGACCAAGTACTACACTGCATGGGCCTGCCACTACACTGGAGAACACCAACCAAATTCATTTGTAATTTATCGCCCCTTCTTGTGTGCCTCGATGTACTCGCATCGCCAACATAATCGCTGGGGAAATCGGCTGGAAATCCACCGGAATATCCGCCTTCCAGAATTGGTTGAGCCAACAGATCATCAACAGCGGCGTCAGCGCCGATCTCACTCAGTTTCTTCGACTTGTGAGAGCGTTTTGGTTTGGCGACCGGTCTGACAAGAAAAGCAGAAATGTGCTTTGTTGCCAACGAAAACAGATTCCCTCAAAATCAAACAATAAACAAACAACAAAAATCACAAACTTTTCGACTTCGAAATTTATCCAGAAAGGGTCGTCCCACAGATCCATTTTCACCACAACCTTGTCAGTCACGTCGGCGTCCATTTTGCGTCCTTCACGTCAAACTCAGGAAGAAGCAATTATCCGAGCAAATGTGCAAAGCGGAACAGCGGCGGCGGCGCGCGCAACGCGATCAAGGTCAATATGCCCCGGTTTACCGAGAAAATTGCAATGCAAGATCAAAGGAAAAGAAAATTTTGAAATCGACCTCTGTGGAGGAACAGGTCAAAAATATTGCTGGATTATCGGATTTTCAACTGCTCCAATTCCAAGCAATTTTTTGCGGTTCTCTTTGCCTCTATTTTTCCCTTTTTCATGACTTTTACATTCTGCCCAGTAACCTAACATTTCCTATCATAACGTCACATTTTCAATCATTCTACACTTTCTTTCGCTTGCAAATTTCCCTTTTCTTCTTTTAATTCATTTGGATCAAAATATGGCAGACCGCATCACCGTCACCCCGACCGTTATCGATTTTTATGGCCCATACAACGACGATCAGCACGTCGATATACAGGTAAGCGTTTGATTTTTTACTTTTTATGAAGCTAATTCAGCAAAATTATCCGAAAAAGACGAAACAAAATGTCAAAAAACTTTTGCAGATACATTTCCCAGCCGCCACCGATTCCGCCAGCGGCAGCACCATCAACAGCGGTCAACCGAAACGTCGGTGCACGTTCAAACTCAAATCCACCAAACCATCCAGATTCAAAATTCGGCCGGCGTTCGGTTTCATTACCGAAGGCGCCGATTTCACCAACGTGCGAATCATATGCAAAACAAATGGTCGAATTTCTTAACGTTTTCAACAGCAAGCAAGCATTTTTTTGATATAAAACAATATTATTTTTCAGACACCGAAAAGAAACGTGCAACGATGCCGAACGTGGCGCCGCCCTTTCCCACCACCGATCGGGTCACCGTTGTCGTGGCGCTGGTTGGTCGGGTTTCCAGTTCCGGTTCCATATAAAAGTTACGGTTCCCACACTAAGTTGGGTCGAGTTTCAGTTGCCAGAGCAGACCGGCGGTGGTGCAGGTCCGACACGAGCGTCGCTGGTGTGGAAAAAGGGCGCGTTGTGTGAACCGCCCAAAAACCAACGTCGCATCATTCTACCGATCGCCTATCACGAAGGACCGAAACCGAAACCGAAAGACGGTTGGCACGAAATTAAATTTTTCTGGTTGTGGGCGTGAAAACAACCTACAGCACAAACAAATTAAGAAGCAGAGCAAACCAAACCTGAAGCTGCGGCGGCATCGAAAGAGAAACCGAAAGAAAAAGAGACGAAGAAACCAGAGGAAGTGGCCAGTGAGAGCATTTCAGGGTTGAACGAAGTCTTCATTCACAATTAATGCATTCTATTTGTCTTCGCAGCGCCAAAAGGTTCAGACGAAAAAGACAAACAAGCGACGACAGCGAAAAAGCAGCAGCAGGCGGCACAGGTGGGCAGCACAACGGCAACATCACAAACCAACGTGCCTTCAACGACAACTCCGTCGAAAACGAACGCCGTCACGACCAGTGTGAGTTCGGTCGACAATGCTGATGCTAGTCAAGTGAAACAGCAAGGTGATCAGTGTTTCACAAACTCACTTGAATTAGATGACACGTGAATAACATTCGAATAAGAAGTTTTTAAACAATTTTTAATTTCAGAGGGCCAGGACAAACCAAAAGAGAAGAACGCCGAGACCAAGGAGCCTGCGGCGCAGCATGCTGAACAAGACAAGAAACCGACAGAAGACGAAAAGAAAACGGACAAAGCCCAAAAGAAGTCAGAAAAGGACGCAAAACCAACGGAAGAAGAGAAAAAAACGGACAAAGACCAAAAGAACACAGAAAAAGACACAAAACGACAAACAGAGAAACCTAGACCCGTCGACCAACAGAAAACAGAGGAGAGTGAACCACCGAAGCAAGACGAATCAAAAACGAAACCGGTTGAAATAAAGAAAGAAGAAATGAAGAGGATTGAGCAGACACCAGAAGATAGCGAAGAAGAAGAAAATGAGGATGAATTGGAAGCCGAATCGATTGAAGATAAAGACTCAAAAGAAGTCACGAACAAATCGAAAGGTGACGATATCAAGGTAAGTAATGACTAATGTTTTTTTACTTTTTCATTCGCAGCCAACAATGTAATGAAACATCACAGGATCAGCCCAAATCAGAGCCGTCAAAAACAACCGACAAATCTAATTCGAATTCGACCGACGAAGACAGTGAACCGACGGTGGGTTATAAAAAAATTTGATGGTGATGCTTAATCCCGTCCCAGTAAAAATTCTGACCATCAGGGCGGTACACAGAACAAAAATGCCAATCAATCAAGAAAGGATCGCACTACCACACCACCTTCAACACCAATCCATACGGATTGAACAAAATGAAATGGACTTGGCCACAAACTAATGACTCGAATATCAACAAAATCAAATGTGATCAAACAAACAATTTCTTCTGGTGACGTATAAATTATTTCAAACAATCAATTGCAAAGCAGCAATTTACTGATGTTTCCTTCCAAAAAATACTGACGAAAAACTGTTCCTTCCAAATTTGATGCATTAATGTGGCGCTGCGGATAAAGATAAACTGAACGCAAAACTCAGTATTCGGAACATACTGTACGTATAATTCACATTATGCGCCGACAACAATACCATGTTTCAGGTCCACTGGACTTTCGAAAACAACATGTGCATATTGGTGCCAGCTTCACCTGGAAACTGAAACACAAATGCTACTGTTTTATTGTTTCTCTTTATTTGCATGAGAGTGATCTGATGTCCACCATTATACTTGGTGCCTGGGGCATAAAAACAGCTTCGGTATTTTGCCTGCACACTTGTCATGGTCTACCCGTCGTGTTTTGACCATATACTGTACGTGTACTTTCATCAATGTCTGTCGCTGGGGAACAATAAATCAACAAAACTGTCTGGTCATCCGCCCACCTTAACACAGTAATTATCATGCCCATTACTATTGTCAGTCAATACAACACTGTTAGCAGACAAAAAAAACAGACTGGCGTGATAACGTCGCGCCTATCTTCTATCAATAATACACACCGTTAATGCGAGAGACGAATAGATACATTATGTCTTAGCGTTGGCTTGGAGATTCAAGCGGTCATAGGCCGCTTTCACAATCATCCGGTTTCCGGAATCCGGTTTCCGGTTTCCGGAATTCAAATCTCAAAAAAATGAAATCCGGTTTCCGGTTTCCGGAATCCGGTTTTTAGCCAATGTCCAAAATGAGTGCGTTAGTAATTTTCACGATGAGCAACACGCGCCGTTATCATGCCGCCGTCAAGTTTCAGGCCGCTTTCACAATCAACCGTTTTTCCGTTAAACCGTTAAACCGTTTTTCCGTTAAACCGTTTTCCGGTAAACCGTTTTTCCGGTGAACCGGTGGTTGCTTTCACAATCAAACCGTTTATCCGTTAAACCGTTGACTATTATACCGTTTTTCCGTTAAACCGTTTTTCCGGTGGGTTGTCTGAAATGGTGCTTTCACAATCAACCGTTTTCCGGTTTTCCGTTAAACCGTTGTTTTGCATTTTTCAGGACTGACGTTGTTGTCCCTTGTTTGATAACGGTAATATTGTTTGGAATATGTTCAACTAGAAATAAAGTGCATGACGCCCGGAAGTCGTCACGTTTTTCATCGTTTTTTCATACGCAGTACTACGTGACATTATAACATTGGACCATTTTCTATATTCGAAACATTTAATATGGAACATAACAGCTTTTGTTGGGACCCGTCAACGAACACAGAGCTTTGACAGAAAACAAACATGGGTTGAATTGAGCATAGGTTACATGCAGCATATTGTATCAAACACGAGTTCTTAAGATTAACGTGAGCAGCCAAACACAGCTGTTAATGAACGCAGGGATCGAGAAGGAAAGCATCCTAACATGAACATAAGAGTCAGAAAAGAACAAACAGAAATTCCTGGTATGAACATAAGAGCTGGAGAAGAGGAATAACATCCAGACATAACATAATATGCTCGAGAAGAGCAAAAACCATCCTCACATGAACATAAGAGCTGGAGACAAGCAGAAAAACCACCAAATGAATATTAGAGCTTGAGACGGGTCAAAAGCGGCCTCTGCACATAAGAGCTAGAGAGGTGCATGAACTGTCCATCTTGAACATAAGAGCTAGAGAGAACATTTTACTGGCTGGGAGCAATCCAGTTGATGTTTTAGTCGGTCGAAATAGGGTTCAGTGGTGGAATTGGTGGATGGTCGGTGGTCGATGCGGACGTGGTCGATTGCGCACTACGCCGAGCTTCGTACAGCCAGATCTGTATCTGAGCTTTCAACCAAGCACGACTGTTTGCATCCAATTCGTCCATGTCACGGGCCAAACCCATGCACCAATCAACTGAACCGCTGCGCCTGTCTGCCTGCGCAACAAAACAAACAAAAATCGTAAGCACCAAACCCATCTGAATTTGAGGTGCGCGTCTGATTTCATTATTGTTCGGTCAGTGTTTGTAAACACAGTAAAGAAAAACAGAACTGTACATATAAATTTTGGCTTTTGGTGTTGTATCTACAAATACAAGCAAACATGATCGAAACGGACTACGCATACAGCTTTGTCACATTCGAAAACCAATGAAAGATGAGTATTGTTAGTGTACACATGCTTTTGGGTGAGTTTTGGAAGCAAACGCATGCGCAAATGAGCTAAAACGGTCAAAAAATTAGAACCGGGTTCTAATTGACTTTTCCCGGTAAACCGTTTTTTGCGCAACGGTTTAACGGAAAAGCAATTAGCTAAAAACGGTTTAACGGAAAAACGGTTTGATTGTGAAAGCAACGCCCGTTCACCGGAAAAACGGTTTACCGGAAAAACGGTTTAACGGTTTAACGGAAAAACGGTGACGTGTGATTGTGAAAGCCAAAACCGTTGAACGGAAAAACGGTTTAACGGTTTAACGGAAAAACGGTTTGATTGTGAAAGCGCCCTCATACATGCGCGTCAAACAAGAAAAGCAAAAGCTGACTGACAAAACTCACTGACATGACAATTAAAGTGACTCTACAATTGAACGTTGACCGCGTTTGTTTGCAGCCATTTTGTCAGAATATGAAGGCAGGGTGTCAGAAACCCAGATTTCAGGAATGGATTTTCAACTCGTTGCTTTTGTGATGTTTCACAGACCACATATTTCACAGGAGGAGAAAAAATGAAAAAAGTTTGAGGCGGGCCTGTGCAAGACAGAAGGTAATCCAATCTAAGATATTTTCAGCGTTTTATACACAGACGTTTCTCTGTTAAACGAGATATAAAGCATTGCACGAAACGCCAGGTGCGACAAATGATAAACGAAACACTCCGAAAAATCAAGCCTTTTTTGAAGCACCCTTTTACTGCTGTGTAATTTTAGGCATCTGTGGTGAATGAAATTAGTGGTCGATTGCAAATAAAAATCGTCAAATTATCCTGCGTTCAGGATGTGCTTTTCGTTTTTCAAAACCCTACACAGCTCACACAGTGTTTACCACCGACGTGCGCAAGGCAGCCATTCCACAGCGCACACACACGACAAAGCTGGCCAGCTGAAACATTGCTGTGTTGTCGCTGTGCCGGCTGTGTGTGACGTTGTGTGTGCGCTGTGAATGCGCTGCCCTGCGCATGTTGTCGTAAACATTGTGTGAGCTGTGTCGGGTTTTTGAAAACGAAAGCACATCCTGAACGCAGAAATCAACGATTTTTATTTGCAATTGACTAAAATTTAGTTCACCACAGATGCCTTGACAGCAGCAGTAAAAGGGTGCTTCAAAAAGTTTAGATTTTTCGGAGTGTTTCGTTTATCATTTGTCACACCTGGCGTTTTAGGTCCCACAATGCTTTATATCTCGTTTAACGAGAACGTCTGTGTATAAAACGCTGAAACTGTCTTGGGTGTCCTCTCCCTGCCCAGGCCCGCCTTCAAACTTTTTTCGTTTTTCTCCTCCTGTCTGGCTCCGTGAAACATCACGACAACGAGTTGAAAATCCATTTAAATCTGGGTTTCTGATTCCTTGCCTTCATTTTCCAAAGAAATGGCTGCCAGCAAACGCGGTCAACATTCAATTGTAGAGGCACTTTAAAGCCATATCCTACCTATTGTACCAATGCTATGCATACACTGGCGTATTGTACGTTCGGGGAGCTGACAAACCCAGAGCTTGATGTCACACATCATTGTTCATGCCACGCAGGTGTAGCTCTTTGGTACCAACCTCGGGAGAAGCAAATTGAATATTGTGTTTTCCACGCTGCTCAAGGCCGCATTCACAATGCAAGCGCGTTAGCGTGTTAGCGCGTTAGCGTGCGAGATGCGCACGCTTTTGCATTCACAATGGAAAAAGCTGATTAGCGCGTTAGCGCGTTAGCGTGCGAGCAACTTTTCTCGCACGCTAACGCGCAGATGCGCAACGCGCTTTTGCATTCACAATTCAAAGCTGATTAGCGCGTTGGCGCGTTAGCGTGCACGCTAACGCGCTTTTCACGATTAGGACTGGTTCTAATTTTTTTGCGCGTTAGCACTGGATGCGCGTGTTCTAAAGTTTATAATTCAATTTGAAAACATTATCAGACCACGAAAAATGTAAAAACGTAGGAAATAAAGCCTGCTGCGTTCACTGAGAATATTTTGGTTCCATTTTGATGCTCCAGAAGCATATCTTTTTGCGCTATCAATCGATTGAGGCAAACAGTTTCGGCTGCTGTTATGTTAGCTGCAAGCAAACGTCGCGCAGAACGTTGTTCATCTGCTTATGTGTTGTGTATCCTCTTTCGTGGTGTAATTGTGATGTGTGACACGACCGGGAGACTATATTGCAGGCATGGAGTGTTCATGTCGCGACTAGCTAGATTTTCCATTTGAGGAAAATGTTCCTTAAAATCAAAATAAGTTTGAATCAATCTTGAAAGCGATTGGTTGCCGTTTTCAAAACAAAGAAATGAAAAAATTCGGCATTTGCCAACACCCAGACCAACGGGCATTGTGAATGCAAACGCATTTTGCTGATTAGCGCGTTAGCGCGTTAGCGCATTAGCGTGTCACTGATAAGCGCGCACGCTAACGCGCTTTTTCAATTTTCCATTGTGAATGCAAAAGCGTGCGGAAAAAGCGTGCACGCTAATCAGCAACACGCTAACGCGCAAACGCGCTAACACGCTAACGCGCTGCATTGTGAATGCGGCCTAAGAATAACTCTGTGTTGTGCGATCCAAACCAAGTCAACACGATTATTTCATAAATGTTGTCTAACTTGCTAGTCAGTTTTCTTATTGCTGCGATCCTTCCACTTAAACCGATTGGTTGGTTCATCGCAAACAATTTTTCCCATTCAGTTATTTTATTTCATCAATTGAACATCCAATCGCGTCTCTGTATTGCAGTGCACAGCTTGGATGATTGTGCGCAACCACCCGAACGACTCAACTCATTCGGGCGCCAGTGACTTCCTGTTGATTAACCGCGGCAATGGAATGATGAGCGACGGTGTAGCAAGCAACACCAAGAGAGTGTTGCGTCAGAGAAGTCAGTGCGATTTTGTGTGTATGTTTCCAACATTGTAATGAACATACCAACATCAAACTTGGCGCGGTATAACCGGACCTACTTTGATCAGGTCACTTGTTTGTCCTTTTCTGCACACATGATACTGACCAATATGCCATCAGTTGCGACGGCGTGGAGGTTCTGTTCCCAGGCACCCGAGACCAAAGTACGTACATATTAGGTTCGCGCTATTCGAAAATAAAGTGGCATGAGGAAATCTCGTATATATAGTTGTCTTGATACAGAAAAACTCATGCGGGACTGATAGATTCCAATCCCCAAGTTCGAATAAGTACAAGTTCGCAAACAATGAATAATAATTTTCAATCCAGAAACGCCCACTCCAAACAACTACCAATCGGTTACCCGCAAAGTCGGTGTCGGCGCCTACCTGCGTATCCTCACATCAGTCTGAATTGTGTTGAGGCGTGCTCCAGGGCGTTCGCTTGTCTCGCCGCTAGCTACAACGGAACTTCCGGTTGGATAATGTCTGATGTTTCATTTTATTTTATTCTTTGGAAGAGATCCGACTGTTACAATACGAATGTAGGGCATCTGTATAACGTATTTAATTGTTATCATGCCCATTCGGCGCTCACGAATCGGTCAAATTTTGTAAACACCTACGTATACAAGCTGCAGACTCATTTTCAGCTCATTGCACCCTGCACCTGCATTACACGACCGGTAATGATGATAAACTGACACTTGTGCAAACCTCGGACAAAAATGACGTATTCTATTGGGCTATTGATTGAATTCATTGGTTTGGCCAAAAACTGATTAACGGCACCTGATTAATGTTAGAATATTATGATTATTTTCTTTTGGGTAATTTTCGCTTTGCAGACTGATACGTTGCAGGTATGTATTTTATGCTCTAATTGAAACAATTCGCGATGTCGTGTGGGTTTTCAATACTGTTTTATTTTCAGGTAAAACTATCATTATTACGAGACTTGAAGCTTTTATTTTGGCCCATACTTTTTAAAAAAAGCTTAACGTATATCGGTCACACAAAACTGTTGTGGTTGAAATCTGCACTGTTCTCACAGCAGACTGCGGGCAGTCCTAAATTTTGCACCAGTACTTAATTTATACTGTACTTGTGGTGTCGTGTCGGGCTGCATTGCTTTTCCTCATGTTATTTTTCATTTATCATAAGAATCCGTTGTTTATTTTCCTACTTTTTATTTTCTGACGGAGCCCTCCTTCTGCGATTTGAAACTTTTATTTTAGAACATAGTTTAACCTGAACTTACATATTTTGTAGATAACAATGACTAATTCTTATTTCATAAATACTACCTATACAAAACGTAACTACTACAGCATACTACAATCTGTAAAAATGCATAAAACGTCACCATGATAAAACAAGCATGGTTTATCCTAAGCTCGGTAGCTCTCTAACATTGGGTTGAAAGAAAATCTAAATGGCGTATTTTGTCACCTGAAAAAGATAGAGATTAGCGCAAGTGTTAGCGAGAACACACTAACAATATATCCACCAATTCAACTATCAAGTTGTTCTAGCACATGAAACGAAAAAAGGCTAACTGACATATCGTCAACTCAAAAATCAACACTGCTTCGTCAACTCAGGGCATGACGAGTGTGCTACAATATGCACGTTGTCAGCGTGGCATCGAGAGTTGACGATCTGAGTTGACGATATGAATATAGGCCCGAAAAAAGATGAGATGCGATGCGACAACCAATCTTGGTGTACATAGAACGGTAGAACGGTTTAGTCAATTAACAGACAGAATTAAAAAATTTTACGAAAATGTTCTTGTGCTAATCGTTTTGTCAGAGCATAGACAATAACTTTTGGAAAGTACCCAAGCAGTAAGCATAAGCAAGATCCTTTCCTTTCAATAACTGAGGGATAAAATTTAGATAAAACGGATCACAGTGGGCAACAATAAATACATAGAAATGCTATACAAGTGGAAAGGATAGGAAGTATAGGGAATAAACAACAAATCATTATGGAGCGCTAATCGTAATCCTATTCCGAACACTTGGAAGGAAATGAGATGTTCCATGCATAGAGAAGCAAGAACACGATGATAACAACAAACCAAATAATATCAACAAAGAATGACCCGTCAACCGATTCTTGATATTTTTGCTGCTCTTTCAAATCCACACTGTTCAGGTGCTATACCCAAAAAATAGCACCAAGTCAATTTTATCTATCTGATGTGCGCAAACAGCGAGCGCATCGACCTGCGCCGCGTCAGTGTGGCGCAGCCCGCGCGTTGCGTGCCTTCTTCCGGCAACAATTTTCGCGCTTCACGCGTGGATTCGTCCAATTCGCGATGACCACGCGCGCATTCCAACATGAAACGTTTGTCCTTCATTTCAATGTAGTTCGGCTCGATTGATGGAGAGCAGAATGGCTGTAGAGTGTTTTAAAATTTGAAAATTCAATTAGATTCAAATTTTGCAATATCAATCTAAAAGTATTCCCTTCATTCGTCTATGCGATCAGTGCTATACAAATCTATCGATGGGCATGATAACAACATGTTTGCACATGCAAAGCAACGCTACTCACAGGCACAGCAAACCGCAACTCGCATACACGTGTTTTCAGGGTCTTGTGGCTATCTCATGCATCCGTACTGACGATGATCTAGTGCACAATCCGTCTGTGAATACAGTTCGAAACGGGGAACGTAACATTCACGTTGTAGCAGAGGCAAAACAATAAATATCAAAAAATGACAAAATAAACAATACGAAAACTGACATGTCGTTCGTGCAGCCTCCTGAACTCGCGATATCCGCCTTGCAGCACGTAGACCTCGGGGTAGCGCAATCGGGGATACACGTTCTTGTGCACACGACGATCGTGCGAACGCAGCGTACGGTACCTGAACGGATATCCGCTATAGAATGGTGATTAGAGCTTAACGACTCATTGGGAAGCAAAATATGTGCATGGTTCCAAAATATACAGTTGTTGTTAATCTCTAAAGCCGGTATTGTACCACGATTTATAACCAACGATGCCACGAACATTGCACTCTGTTATTGATGCAACAAATCCGGTTTCCCACAAGCCCTATTCCTGATTTATGAAGGAAAGCAAGAAGCATAAAAGTTTAGACCCACATTCGCGGTCCGCGTTTCTGGGAGAATTCACAGTAAAAAACAATGATTTTGCCCTGATCGCCACAAACGGCTAGCTGGTCCAGTGGCATATCGTACAGATAACGATTCAACATGAGGTCATGCTGGTGGATGTTGATCGCATTCTGCAAGAAAAGAAAAGACATAGGCTAATCCTAATCCTGCAAAGATAGGGTTGCTGTAATTTGTTTTTTTTGTCAACACTGCCCTGCGTTCATGAATGTGGACCACTGGCTGCAAAAAGTTCAGAATACTGTTAGCATGACCATCTGTGGCTCATTGAAAGGCCATGCAGATCAACTCAAGCACAAAAACATTAATTTTTGTAAACAGTCGACCATCTTTATCTGGACATAACATCTGCGCCAACTACAAAGAATACTTAATGTGTTTTTTCGTGTATGAGATGGTGGCAGCACACAGCAGCTGACTGAAATGTCATGGTATCACCACGACCGTACAGAGGGTGGGTGACTACGAAGAATGTAAGAAGAAAACTCACCAGAATGTGTCCACCCTGATATTCGAAGGGATATCGGCAATCGATTATGGTGACGTCATCAATCGATATGCCCGATTCGCCCCTGAACACCATAGCCAACGTGTCGGCAGTGATGCAGTGCATGTCTTTGTGCTTGAAACGGGGCAGATGGTGGAACTGCAAAAAATCCGAAGTTCTACGTGAAGTTAGAATTTATGCAGTGTTTTTACTGATGTTGTTCCAAATGAGCACATGTATGTGTGGCTAAACGTTGTCGATCGGCATGATAACAAGGAAAAAGTTGGCATGACCAAAAGTTTGCTCCCCGCACCCACCCTGGATCCATCGCCGACTTTGTCAACGTGCGGGATTTCGGGCAGCTCGGGTGATGTGTTCCAATTAGCGGGACTCATAAAGGCCGTCTTGCGCGGCCGCCCGACCCCGTGATGGGCAGAGCTGCCTGATCGTTTCTGTTCGTCAAAATATTCGGTGATCGTTTTCTGACGCTTTCCGCTGGTCGAATCTTCCAAATTTGCGGCATTGTTGCGACGTTTACGTTTGTTGTTGGTGGTTGGAATGCGATGACTGGACGGGACGCGATTCAATTGCACCAATGGACGACGTTTGCCTGAATTGACAAGGAATATTGCTGTCGTTTAGGGCGTTCAGTTGCTCTAAATGAACAACTTCTGCGCCGATCGTAGTCAGTGCTTCAACCCTGTCGTGAAATACGGTCCAATCCAAACCAAGTTTGCTTTTGCCGTGCCGTGGTCCAGTTCGCAGTCGCTGTGCCAAATTCTACGCGCCCACCATCATGTGTACCAATTGCCATTACACCAAACCATTACACACTCAAGATCATGGAAAAAGACACAGACCCACGCAACCAATACAAAAAACCAAATGTAACCCACCAGTAGACGGCAGCAACATGGCCGGCTTGACCGGTGACGGACTGAACCACCACGGCATTGAGGCTGGTTCGGGGTTGGTGGAATTCGAATTCGAACTGGGTTTACGACGAATGAAGTCGGATGGGGAGGGATCGATTTCCATTGAAGGATGGGCTAAAAATGGAAGAGGTGGGTAATGAAACATCGTAATTTATTGAGATTTAGTTAGCCAGTTAAGTTCTCACATTTTCTGTAAAGGCATGTGAAACATCAGTGAATCGTTGATACGTATTGCAATGATAAATTGATATGATGTTTCATGTAGTCATGTTTCATTTTGTCAACTTGTTGATGTCACGATGCACGCGTAGTATGAAGCTGCTCCATTCTTGTGTCAGCTTCCGCATCAGTGGTTCCACGGTCAGTCATTCCTCACAGTTTTTCACACCAACACAGTTTCTCAGCCCATATTTTTTCGACCTTTTACATTTACATAAATCCGATTATTTACGACATGCTAATTCTGTCACGTGCCTTCGTCGCAACACAAACAAAACAGCAGCCATAAAACGAAGTCACCGCTCTGTTGGAACTATTTCTTGGTGCACCTGGTTTTTATTGCTTGTTTTTCTATGCGGGCCTTTCTCACTTTTCCGCTAAGAGCAGAGCCAAATATGCTTCTACGCTCGGTTTTGTCCATGTTACTGTGATCACAGCGTAAACTGGGTAGCGGTTCCTGATAGCAGAGCATTTGGTCGGTGTCCCCCAAATATCCAAGTACGGAAACTAGACTGTTTTGCGCACCGAGATAATGGCTACTTATTACAGAAACGGAAGATTGACAGAAAATGCCAAATGGTGACGCTTTGGTGTAAGAATTCAAGCCTCGTAGTCCAACCCCCAGTCATTACGCTGCCAGAGGGGAACCTCGCGTGAGATGGGGTCTTTGTCTAGAAATTCAAAATAACCGAGACAAAGACTCGTTCTGAGGCTCTCTGGGTTATTTGGACCTGGGCTTTTGCTATTGAGCCCTGTCTTGAGACCAGATGTATGTAGAAAGTTCTGAGGTTCAGATATTCAGGAACCGAAACTTGTTATTAGGCGGTGGTGGTGCACTCAAGTTGGCGAATAATAAATAGCAATTTTGTGCATTAACTTTGCGCAATTTGATGACAAAATCGACCCCCTGCTGTCGGGCCACTAAATGGGACGGAGTTTACACAAGACTATGGATTCGTAAAATGTGCTCTTACGCTTTTTTTTAGAAAATCTGAGGTGCTATTGTGTCGCCTGATGATGACATAAAACTGGAGTTTTGTCTGACACGAGATGTGTGAGTTAAGGCAACTTGAAGGCACTTTCAGAACTGCATGTGTATTTTAGCAATCAAGTAGAACAGTTTTGTAACCAGACCATGCAAAAAATGAAAAATTACGCAAAAAATCATAACAAGTATGAAAACAAAACAAAAAGAAAATTAGGTGAAAAGAAAACTAACCATTCTCGTTGTTGTGTGGCGGTGTGTTTGAAGTGGTTGGCTGATACGAACAACATGTCGTGATTGTGGTTGCACTCGATTGCGTAACAAACCTATGATATCAAATATTTTATGAAAACTTAAAAATTAAAAAAGCTGATTGAATTTTTTAGTGCAACGTCATATAACGCCTCACCCGCCATCCGACTGTTGTACCGTAATCGTGGTTACCGTAGTCGCTGTGGCACCGTACTGTGCGCTCACGACGATCGTGCCCTGAGACTCCATTGTGACTGCAGGTACTGAAGTTTGGAAATTTAGCTCAAATTCGTGCTAAAATTCTGGCTTTTATTTTTCTTTGTTCAGTATTTTAGTAGCTTTCTGGAGTTCGCCTGATGTGGAGAAATCATGAAGCCTGTATACCAAACCGACCCAATCTACAACAAGCACAATTTACACTCTTCTTATTGCATGACCGGGGGATTTTTGCGAAAAAACTGCCGGAGGTGCAACAGAGTGATTTTATGATACTTGACCGCTACACATCATTTACAACCTGGCCCAACCACGTGCGCCACAAGTCTCGCTTTTACACACGATTACCGATGTAGCAAGCATAAAGAGGATCGCAAGCACACAACATACATGTCTATCTGGGCACTTTAAACTGAGCACACGCACGGTGCGGGGCATAGCTTGTAAGTCCTTGGTAACTGTAATCTTAAGCACTATGGGGCGTGAGATTGGCCATCGGGCACTTTAAAGGAGCAAGAAAAGCCGTCGAGCACTTTAAAGGAGGCAGAAAGGCCAGTCTAGCACTTTTAAGGAGAAAGAAAAGCCGACCGGGCACTTTAAAGGCGTGGAGAGGCCGAATCGCTGTAAAAGGGAGGAAAAATGCCCAAACGCTTGGTATCGGCTAAAAAGGGCGTCGATCGGCCGTCACTGGGTCTAATGTATAGATTAGTGAGCAAAAAGGGAGTGAAAACGCGCTCGGCGAAAAAAAGGGCGTCAAAGCGCCATAGACTACCGTAAGCTGTACATGCGCGCCGTTTGCATAAAAAAGGGCGTAGGTTGGCGCCCACCTGGTGTCGCACCTATGTATTATTGAAAAAAGGGCGTGAAAACGCCCTCGGCGAAAAAAAAGGGCGTCAAAACGCCCCAGACTACTGTAAGCTGTACATGCGCGCTGTTTGCATAAAAATGGGCGTAGGTTGGCGCCCACCTGGTGTCGCACCTATGTATTATTGAAAAAAGGGAGTGAAAACGCTCTCGGCGAAAAAAAGGGCGTCAAAACGCCCCAGACCACTGTAAGCTGCACATGCGCGCTGTTTGCATAAAAATGGGCGTAGATTGGCGCCCACCTGGTGTCGCACCTATGTATTATTGAAAAAAGGGCGTGAAAACGCCCTCGGCGAAAAAAAGGGCGTCAAAACGCCCCAGACTACTGTAAGCTGTACATGCGCGCTGTTTGCATAAAAGTGGGCGTAGGTTGGCGCCCACCTGGTGTCGCACCTATGTATTATTGAAAAAAGGGAGTGAAAACGCGCTCGGCGAAAAAAAGGGCGTCAAAGCGCCATAGACTACTGTAAGCTGTACATGCGCGCCGTTTGCATAAAAAAGGGCGTAGGTTGGCGCCCACCTGGTGTCGCACCTATGTATTATTGAAAAAAGGGCGTGAAAACGCCCTCGGCGAAAAAAAGGGCGTCAAAACGCCCCAGACCACTGTAAGCTGCACATGCGCGCTGTTTGCATAAAAATGGGCGTAGATTGGCGCCCACCTGGTGTCGCACCTATGTATTATTGAAAAAAGGGCGTGAAAACGCCCTCGGCGAAAAAAGGGCGTCAAAACGCCCCAGACTACTGTAAGCTGTACATGCGCGCTGTTTGCATAAAAGTCCACCTGGTGTCGCACCTATGTATTATTGAAAAAAGGGCGTGAAAACGCCCTCGGCGAAAAAAAGGGCGTCAAAACGCCCCAGACTACTGTAAGCTGTACATGCGCGCCGTTTGCATAAAAATGGGCGGAGATTGGCGCCCACCTGGTGTCGCACCTATGTGTTATAGAAAAAAGGAAGGTATTATTGAAGATGTACATCTCCAGCATTTTTTAATTCATTTGTTGACATCACAAATCGATTTTTGTCATATCATCTTTTTCGAACGCGGGTTGCGTTCAGTACAGGCAAAGGAAAATACTCGTTGAGCTTGGTAAAAATACAGGTGAAGACGCGCCTATGGTGTAGCGCAACGACTGTCGTGTCGAACACGGAAACGCGATCATCAAGGCGACGACAATTTCAGTGATACTACAGACGAAGATAGTGATGTAGATGACGTGGACACGCTCGATTTGCCGCCGTACGATCACGTGGATGACCAGCGTGTCACCGACAATCTGCTGGCAGATGACGATTGAAAGGTATCGGTCGGAGTGAATACGAAACAGTAAAAAATGCTTAAGTTTGGAAACAATCCATCGTTATGTTGGGATGTCTTCTCCTGCTAATTAGGCTGCATTTATATAAATACGACGTTGCGGCTATTTGCCGCAAGCCGCATTTATATAGCAACTTTTGCTGCTGAGGCTCGTTTTTAGTTCCTGTTAGCGTCAACACGCAACATTTGACCATTTGAGGAGGTCATCACCGTCATCAGCACAGCACGCTGCAAGTTGTCATCATCACCACAACAGCGCCGTGGTCGCAAAATTTTTTATACGCGGCATACGGCTTGCGGCAACGGATCGCAGCCGCAAAACTTGTTATATAAATGCGGCTTGCGGCTCTTCGTTTATAAAAACACGATTAGCCGCAAACCGCGTTTATATAAATGCGTGATGTATTTACGGCCAGGCTTTCGCTGACTATACGTAAACGTCTGTTAACGATCTTTTAGACGGGTTCTTGTTTCAGTTTCTTTACTGCTTTCGCTACGAAGTTCGAGCAAGACGTTATTGCTCACTGTGGTTCATGGACTACCCGCAACTACAATGGTGATTTCAAATTTCGCAGTAAATACAATCCACTGGACCACGTTTAAAGGCAAGAACTATGACTACGATAACGTATGTAGCGCATGGCGCAAACAACATTTGCCCTGTGCCGCACTAAACACTTGTAATTCTTTTTTCGACCAGCGTAAAGTTTTGATCAAACGCAGTGAACACCTGTTGCAGCACTCTTAGGTCACTTAATCGGTCGGAATTAAAATTGCATTTCGTTTGCCGGTTGTGCTTGCCTTCAAAGTTGTTATACGCAAAGTTTTCTTATGCGTTGAATGGGCGTCATCAGTCGTGTATTTCATTTATTAATCTGCAATGTATATGCAAGCTGAAATGGTTAATATTTTGCTTAACAGTTCACATTGGTCAAATATGCGTCTACCAGCGACTTTATTGTGTTTAGTGCCAGGTGGGTATAAACAGTGAGGCATACGGCTTGGCACAACAAATCCAAAACAACTAAACAGTGAGTAAAACGACAGAACATCTCAGAAATAAAGCAGGATAATACAAAAACTACATTGCTGTGAAATGCGTCAATCGGTGACCAGTCCACGCCAATTTTTATGCAAACAACGCGCATGTACAGCTTATAGAGGGTCTAGGGCACTTTGACGCCCTTTTTTCGCCGAGCGCGTTTTCACTCCCTTTTTTCAATAATACATACTGTAGGTGCGACACCAGGTGGGCGCCAACCTACACCCATTTTTATGCAAACAGCGCGCATGTGCAGCTTACAGTGGTCTGGGGCGTTTTGACGCCCTTTTTTTCGCCGAGAGCGTTTTCACTCCCTTTTTTCAATAATACATAGGTGCGACACCAGGTGGGCGCCAACCTACGCCCATTTTTATGCAAACAGCGCGCATGTACAGCTTACAGTAGTCTGGGGCGTTTTGACGCCCTTTTTTTCGCCGAGGGCGTTTTCACGCCCTTTTTTCAATAATACATGTGCGACACCAGGTGGGCGCCAACCTACGCCCTTTTTTATGCAAACGGCGCGCATGTACAGCTTACAGTAGTCTATGGCGCTTTGACGCCCTTTTTTTTCGCCGAGCGCGTTTTCACTCCCTTTTTGCTCACTAATCTATACATTAGACCCAGTGACGGCCGATGGACGCCCTTTTTAGCCGATACCAAGCGTTTGGGCATTTTTCCTCCCTTTTACAGCGATTCGGCCTCTCTACGCCTTTAAAGTGCCCGGTCGGCTTTTCTTTCTCCTTAAAAGTGCTAGGATGGCCTTTCTGCCTCCTTTAAAGTGCTCGACCGCTTTTCTTGCTCCTTTAAAGTGCTCTGGACGGCCAACCGTTCTCCCTCTACAGTTACCAAGGACTTACAAGCTATGGTGCGGGGACACGCTCACTGATGGTGAACTGTAAAAACCCAAGGTCGATAAGACAACGCGTCACGCAAAGTTTGACCCGCGCCATTTTTGAATTATCGAAGCGACTCAGACCAAGGCATCCAAAAAGGAGTATTCGGAATGAATCAGAACTGCGACTACTACAATGCGACAGACAACCCATTTCACAAAGGTAGTCCACCTTCGTCATGATGACTTGGATTCGAGTTTTGGTCCCGATAAAGAATATTCCGGTAATTAGGAGGTTGACCTGTGGACCCGTTCACTACAAAGACGGAGCACTACTGCACTGAGGTTTACTATAAGGATCGTGGACTGTACAAGTATGTATCAACCAACCATCAATACTAATGATCGATCCCGGAGAGTCCCCCGATTCCGAGGTCGATGTTTCACTGCCACCGAGCGATAGTCGACGACGCGGAGTGTCCAATTGTAGCAACTCACTGAGTAAACATTGGCGCACTGTTTGATTTAAGATGGGACCTCAGGGTGCTTAGATTTATATCAGCTAATGCCGGGTTCATACCGCAATGGACCGTGTGAAATTTTCATACATACAATACACGTATACTAGGCACCGCTTGATCGACGACTTGGGTCAAGTTCTTCATGCATCGGTTCATACAGAAGTATCAAAACGAGGTGTATACAAGGTATATACGCACTTGGCAACACTGAACTATTTTCACCATTTCTATCCTCAAATAAACGCGATAAATTCAAGATCATAAAAAGCCAACAATGAAGAAAATAATGACCAAAATCGCCACTCACAATTGTGCCTGCTGCTGCAACATCGAGGCGTCCGAAGGACCAAGGAAAGACGACGAAGTCGCGAAGTGTGGAGAAAGCTGCAATGTCAGTTAAAATCGTATTGATCAAAACGAGGGGCACAACGGATAGCACATGGTCTTGCACAGGACAGGCATTAATACTAAACTTCTTTTGTGGTCTGCCGGTGCACGAGGTAATCACCATGCGAACAGCGATCTAACAGCGATCCTTTATCGTGTGAGCGAAGACAACTTTCCCCATAATCTCAATTATCGCGAGTGGGGAAAAATTCGGTGCACTACCAAAAATCCATCAAACTAGTGCAAACTGAAAAAAACGTTCATCAATTGGACCAGTATGGCATGAACTACCTCAAACTCCATGATTGCGAAATCGGCCAATGTGATTGACGGTTGAAAGCACGTTGTGAATATGGCACGCCGAATTAAGATTATCCGTTGAATACCGGCGCTTTGTTGGTTTCAATTCTCACATTCAACAATATTCATTGATCGGTTGATCAAATTCATAAAATCGACCCATGATTTTCACAATTCGGGAGCAACCACAATATTTGAGTTTGGGGTGGTTCGCTCCCAGTGAAAACTGTCTCTCTCTCTCACTTTTGCTGAGTGTTGTTTATCTCACCGACAGACTGTTTGCTTTGCGTGTGGGTGCTGCGATGGCGTTATCTCGCGATGTTGGTTGGTTCGCTCTGGCTCTCATGTGCTGTGCAGAGAGGTTGCTGACCAAGGTCCACTCTCTCGCTCAGACAAGCATTGGGTCCGGTTTTTTTCAAATATAATCGCCGCCTTGTGAGCAATGCACAGAACAGTAGCGACGAAACATAGCGGTGCACACACACAGAGACAGACAGCAGAGACAGACACTGACTTTATGTGTGTTACTGGAGCAGCACAACCCGACGCGACGCCAAGGTTTTTCAGATGCTTGGGCTGGACCTGTCAAGCTCGGTCCGATTTTCGAATGTTGCACGCCGCTCGCTGATTGGCTAACTCCGCCCACTTTCTTCTTGTACGACTCACTGGAATGGTGAACTTGAACTGCAATAAAAATATGATTCGGATCTGAAACTGGTCGCCCTGAATTGAAAAGGCGAATTACGGAAGGGTGCACGGATGGAATTGTAGAAGTTACAGGCAGCAGCAGGAGTGAACCTGAACAGAGAATCACACAAGTATTGATGAAATACAGTCAAGGCGTGTGCAAAACTACACCGTGTGTGGAGCATTGGGGCCCAATCATGTAATATGACAACTTGCTGGAAATTGACATACTGATAAAATGTGGAGCAACTGTAACCATGAGCTGATACGAGAAGCTGGGAATTGGAATTACACGTCAAATTTCAGTCGGCAATAAAAAGTTTCGCGATGCGCAGAAAAGAAGCAACTGAAATGCGATATTGTGCATCAGTTTCGAAAACTATGGTTATAGCATAAATCGGATAAAAAACCTATCGCAAACTTCCATTAGTGACATATTTCTGTCCATCAGGCACAAATTATGGAGGCCAATATTCTCGGCAAAAGAGCAATCTCACGATCTTGATTGGGGATCTACAAGAGGGAACTTTTGTGAAAAGCAGAGCGCTCTATCTGCGGTCTGTTGTGCAAGTTTACATCATAACTTTTGGGCTACTGCGTGCGCTCCGCTGAACTAAATATGTAAATTATGGTTACATAAACAACCAAAAAGGCACACACAACCACAGAACACTCTGGGAATCAAAACCTCATATCAGATGCGAATCGTTCTGGGAGTAACTTGAGCTCCGGGATTTTCCCCGCAGCAGGACGTTTGTGTGAGTGACTGAGTGTGGATTATGTAAAGTGCCGGTCGGGAACAAAAGGAACTTTTTACATAACAGGCGCCCGCCTCGTGGGCCACGGATGCAGATGCTGATAGAAATGTGAGACAAAAATATTACCAAGCGACCACCAAATCGGCTAACGTTGACAAGCGAGCTACTGACTGAGACACGTATGAAAATATTTATTGTCTCACATTGAAATAAACCTCAACAAAAGGCACAACACCAGAAACAACCACTTCAGGACTTCCAAGTGTTCCCAGTTAACAAACAATACAGTACACCATAAATAAAAGTGTGATTAGCATAATTCCGATTTTTAGCCATCTGGAGCCATAGAAAAGGCTCCTGCTGGTAAAAATTCCAATTCAAGTGCACTCTCTAAGGTTGGCAAACAGAGAGACTGACTGAACAACAATAGACACCTGAAAATAGCGTGCTCTTCAGCTGAACGGATTGAGGCTCTCTCGGGCTCAACTTCTTGCTGAGAACATAAGGAGATCATGACCAGCTGTCTTTTCTTCAGGGTTACACCCGGAAAGTAAACGCACTTTTCATTATCATGGGAATGATGTGATCAGGTGCGTTTTGAAAATTAGCGGATGGTTTGTTATGATACATTTTGGGGGTTTGCTGATCCAGAAAATGCGCAGGGGAACATTACTTTGTAGCATCGAAAAAAGCATTGAGGAGTAAAAACAACAAATTGAAACAGGTAGCCTTCAGAAAATCAGCAATGTGGTTCTGATGAAATATTGTTTTGTCTTCTATTGACTGAATGGTGCTTCGAACACAGTTTACATTGTTAACCGGCAGTCAGAATAGAGAGATTAGATTATTAATAATCATATACGATACTACCTGAACAAAACAAGAAGCATCAGCGAACGCTTTTTGCTGGAACGGTTATCATTATAATGGGACAGTGCTGGGCTCACCACAAATTTAGGTTGATGTGGAAATTAGCTGTGCTCGAACGTTGGTTCAAGCTTTGATGGTAACTTGTACTATGAGTACGGTAAGTTACAGAACAATTTGTTTGTGATGCACTTTTTAGCACTAGCTTTTCAGATGCACATTGCCTGAAGCACAAAGTAAACAGCATATTGAAGTCACAATTTGGTTGGAAAAAGAATTCAGCAGATGCACCCGATGTTAACAGGTGTTGTTGTCCTAATGACATGTTAATACCGGGCCCATTAACGGAAACAATGATGCCCTGTAGGTATACCTTTTGAGTGAAGATCGAATGACAAGCACATAAATCTTGAAGCACAAGAAGTCCAGTCTGGTGCAAATTGGTGTCTGATGACTTGTGATGTGATGATAAATAAATGCAAACAAACTCCGACAATCTAACATTTGCATTGTTGCACGATAAGTGGAAAGTCACTGTAATTTGTAGTATGCCAGTCTTATTGTTGTCTCAGAGTTTTCAAACCTTTGTGCAAAAAGACAAGTGCATTTGTGTCGGGCGTTGAGACTTTGGAAAACAAATGAAGCACACAACACAAAATGAAACAGATGGGTCTGATTGCTCTATATTTTTCACAGCAAAACAAAACATTGAAACGACACCTTATTTCAGGCTGGAAAATAAATAAAAATGATGCAACAAGAAAGACGAACCACATGAGATGGGACAGCTATTCGTTTGGCAAACACACACTGGCGGCGCACTGCAAAGGACACTGAGCCCGAAATTGGGAACCCCATAGGGCTGAAGTGATCCAAAATTTACACTTGGTATAAAATGAAGCACGAGGTTGACAAAGTGTGATGGACATAATCCGACTTAATCCGGTTTAATTCGACCCCAAAACATAAACATTGCTCGTAAACCATAGGGGTCCAACAGAGATTTCCTGCGGTCAAATGAGCCCAGTTGTATATCTTTGGGCTAAATGCCCGCGGGGTGGGCCCATGTTGGTACACACAAGTGAATGACACCTGATTTTCGGGGTGCCGTGCCCCTCCGTAAAAGTGGGCACTCAGCATGAATTAATTGTTATACAACTGCATGCATGTGCATGTCTCTTGCTCTTTTGAAATCATTAAAAAATGCCGCCAGAGAAAAGTCAGCCCCGATGACTCGCCCAACTCAAATGAAATGCAAAAAATCGGCACATAAAAAGGCAGGAGTAATTATTTTCGATTTCAACCAAAAAAACTTCGGTTTCTCACCTTTCTGGATCCAGCAGGCTTGTGTAACAGGTGATATCATCTATACCGTATGCTACCGCCGATATCGATATTCGATAAGTTTACATTTTTGGATGTTCACACGACAGTACAGTGCAATTATTTTTGAAAAAGCTTTATTTTGCCAATGACATTGGCTTTTCAAACTCACTACAGTACCTACATCTCAAACGGCATATCGCAAAAACGAGCACAGTAGTCAGAGTAGTGCATGCAAAAAAAAAGTTGTGAACATTACTATTATCAGGACGCAGTTGAAATTGTTATGCCAGTTGTGAGAACATAAAGGCGACGCGATAAGGCTGTAAAATTGTGCGCACTTTATTGCTCGCGGGTTTACATTACGGAGCGCCAATTTTGAATCAGAAAGTCGCGTACTCAGGAATCGAAAGACGGCGATGTCAACCATGGTTTTTTAATCCCTGGTCAGGTCCTTTCTCTCGTTGACTCCGAGACACTGACGGACACCAAAGCGACCGGGTCCATCAATGGGCTTCATTGATGTTTCAGCCCTACCACAGCGATAAAAGGTCCACCATGATTTGTGGATCAAAAGAAAACGGCTTGGCGCAAGTGTGCGTCTTCACGCACCATTTTGACAACGGCATCAATTGGTCTGTACCAGCACCAATTCCAAAGTGCACAAATGCAAACCCCTCGAGTTCGACATGTAAACATTATTCGCGTGAAAAAAAACGTTTGATGGCATTTTGAAAGCCGATAACGAATTGTGCGAAAATTATTCTATAACAACCTTGCTCTGCTTTCCCTTTGCAATGAAATGTATAACACATTGGCCCAATTCTCGAAGGCGCAGCCGCAACCTGGGTGGGGCGTTTGCGCCCCCAAAGACGATGACCACTTCCAGCTGGCTGACCTCAATTCGTTCCGTGCTTACGCGAACAGCAGCGTTGCTCAAAGCACACACTCCGTTTTTGGAGTAAAAGGTAACTTAAGCACCGAGGTGGGGAGCGTGCGTTAAATCAATTACACTGTTTCGCAGCCGTCCCCGGTGGCGCTTTCGAGAACTTGAACCAATATACAATGGCTTTGGCCCATAATTCTGTGTATCACCGGTAACAAAGCATCTGCACAGTGGGTAACTGAAAATTCCGGGTATTTATTGCCTCCTGCTCATATTGTTTTCGGATCAGGATAAAATGATTTGCCCGTTAATCACCAACATTAAGCTAAGAGATCTTCCTTTGGCTTTCGGGCATATCTCTCTCATGCGTGATGGAAATCAATAAAGTCAGCATTGAAATCGAGAAATCTTTTCTGTCCGTCCAGAAACCAGTCGAAGCCCATAGACCTTTTGTATTCAGATAGAGAGGACAGAGGCTTCTTGCCATGCCACATGAAGTATATAAACATGCGTGTTCTTTCCCTTATGGCCTGGTCATTTGTGCATGAGCGGTGGCGGCGTTGAGATACTGCGACATTGGGTGTCAAAATAAAATAAGGAGCAAAACAATTCTTGAAGGTGCAGCTGATTTCTGAAACGCTATCTTGCGTTGCGCGACACAAAATTGGAAAGTAAAACTAAAACTGTCTGATTATGTGCGTGCAGTACAAAATGCTAACTTATTGTAGATCTGAATGAGGCGAAGCGAGCAAACTTCAGAAGGCCCCTTTAGCTTGTTACATTACATCAAAATATGTGGTTTTCTCCAAGAGCATCAAAGAAAACTCGCAATCACATTTTCAACTTTATTTATTTCGCTTCATGTTTTCAACATGCGCATTATATTGGCAGTTATAGCTCGATGAAAATATAAGAAACAAGATAGACGCAAACACTCTAACATAAAGCAAATGTTCACATAAAAACATGAGATGAACATGGTGTTACATTATCGAGATCCAA
>JASAMV010009300.1:0-12903 GCA_030248065.1 Rhynchonema sp. JSB1_4
TGACTAAGGGCGCCCTTGGAGAGCGTGGAGGATCTAGTGCCAACAACCTCAAACACACAGTGCATTCTATCTATGACTGTTACTTCTTATGGGCTGATACTTGCTGAGAAACTTGTTTGGTTTTGGAACTCTCGGTATTGGTACTGGGACAGATCGTTTGTATGTTTTCGGAAAAATATTCAGCGTATATTGAGCGACGCTGCTGTTCGCGTAAGCACGCAACAAATTGAGATCAGCCAGATGGAAGTTGTCATTATCTCGCACGGGCCAATCTCTTCTTATGTTTTCCGAAATACGGGTAACCAGAGCATTTTTTTGAACCTGGCCAAGCAAGCTTTAAAAAAGTCGTCTCATGAGGTCGTGGTTGAACTACACAATTCAACGAAAGCACGTTTGATCACTTTCTGTTCATATTGGGTCCAACCTGAGCAACTGCGGTAACGAGTCGTGCTGCAGCGGCACGATCAGCTCATCCATGTCAACAATGGCCGTGTACTTGAATCGATTCACTGATCGCAGTATGCAGTCCTGCAGCATCGCTTTGTGCAGACATGTCAAATAAGCCGATTTCACTATGTGCGTCACGCAACTGTTATTGTCTGAAACGGTGCCATCAAGTTTATGGCTGATGGCACAGTCGTCAACTCAACTGGTCAACTTTCGTCATCAACTTAAGCAGCTCTAGGTGAGCGCGATAAATGGGAGTTGATATGATCACAGTATTACAAGCCAAGTTTATCATCCTATGTGTTTCTGAATATGCTGATGTTTCGTACAAAAGCTTACCTGTGTTCCCGCGCCGATAGCCCCTCCCTGAATAAAGCGTTCGGGAGTTCAAGTGAAAAGTGCTTCACTTGAAGACCCAGGGGCTCAAATTGGATTGATTTTTCTGGACCGGTCCAAACAACTTCTTAACCAGCAGCAAACTTTGCCCGATTCGTTCAAGTCAATGTATTTTAACTGTCATCGTACCGGAGTTATCCACTCAAGCCGACAGCAACCTCCAACATTGTGGAAAAACCGCAATCTACAATGGCTATTGAAACGCCTGCATTGTTGAATAAAAAAATTAAAAGTTTCAGAAACGTGGCCACTTTTTGCTAAATTTTGTACCCGTATAATTTTAAGCATCTGTGGTGAATGAAATAAGTTGTCAATTACAAATAAAAAGCCTCTAATTATTAAGTCCCCTGTTGGTGCTTCCCAGTTTTCAAAACCCCATACTGCTCACACAATGTTTATCACAACATGCGCAAGGCAGCCTTTCCAATGCGCGCACACACACACAAAGCTTGCCAGGTGTGAAGCATTGCTGTGTTGTCGCAACACAGCAATGCTTCTCACCTGGCAAGCTTCTGTTTGTGCGCACTCAAATATGATAGAGGCAAGATACACCAACACGAGCCCGATTTCGAAGGTGACGTGTGTTAAAAACGAATAGAGAGAGAAAATCATCATGCTCCACTTTGTATTCTTCCAATGTGTAACGTTTCCCAAATCAGCAGCCACGTCAGTACGTTTCACTATTCTGCTAGCTGCGAAATCGGGGCTCGTGTTGCGTAGTTTGCCTCAGACCTGTGCTGATCTATAGTTTTTTTCTGGCAAAATCTGACCCCACAGGGTGGGTTTTTTTTGAAAAAAATGGAAAAAATATGATTTTCGATTTTAGGCCTAAAAATTGGTGTGGGGTCCTCTGGGAGGCCTGAAACAAGAATCTGGGAGAGATGTTTCAAAAATTGATACAGCGTGCCAGCAGATGTTTCAAAAAATGATAAATCGAAACATTTTTGGGTCAAATTGAGTTCTGTGCTGGAAACGGTCGGCTTACATGAGACTGTGTATGTGGGCGTGCGGTGACGTGTTCAAATATTGAGAAGCGTGTCAGCAGATGTTTCAGAAAATGACGAATCGAAACATTTTTGGGTCAAATTCAGTTTGAGTCATAAATGGCCGGCTTGCATCAGACTGTGTATGTGGGCGTGCGGTAGCGTGCTGTGAGATGTTTCAAGTATTTACACACGTGCCTACAGATGTTTCAAAAATGGCAAATCGAAACATTTTTGGGTCAAATTCAGTTTGTGCTGGAAATGGTTGGGTTGGTTATGATTCGATATGTGGGGGTGGCGGCTGTCTTCTAAGTTTTAAAAAATGCCCTACAAGTGTAAGTTGATGTTTCAAAAAGTTGACTTTTGGAAAACATTTTTGGGCTGAAATTGAACTTGTGCTGGAAACGGTAGGTTCAGCATCAGATCCGATGTGCTAATGTATGGTGGCTTATTTTGAGACATTTAAAAATTACACTGCGCGCCCACAGTATGTTCTCCAAAAGTGGTGTGCTGGAAAACATTTTAGGGTAAGACTGACAGGGTGTTGTTTGTTGGAAATGGTTTGTTTCCGCTTCAGGATTAAAAATACATATATGGGAGTGACAACTTGTTTGAACAGTTTCAAATAGTGACACAGCGCACCCACTGATGTTTCAACATTTGATGCACTATTGTGCCAAACTCCAGTAGGTAGCTTCACTGGTGTGCATAACGACACGTACATTCATAGGGTGGCCCAAATATGCGGAACCCTGCAGATTAGTGACTATGATTGCACATTTACGTGTGCCTCAATCACGCAATCGTGTATTTGTGTTTTTGTGACGAATGCACCACATTTTACACCATGCAAACATCAAGGCAAAACTCCGAACTCGTTCGCACAATACCTTGAGCGTGTCATACACACGGAACGATTCAGATTTCTAAAACTATACTCTTGCAGGGAACAACCACAAATCACCCAAATTGTTTATTTTCACCCAAAAAATGTTTCAACACACAACTTTTGAAACGTCTCAAAGCAAGGCACCGTACATCCGCACATCGAATCTGATGCCAAACCTACCGTTTGAAGCACAAACTCAATTTCACCCAAAAAAATGTTTCAAAAGCCAACTTGTGTAACATCAGCTGACACTTTTAGCAGTTTAAAACAGTTAAAGACAACCGCCACGCCCACACATCCAATCATAACCAACCCAACCATTTCCAGCACAAACTCTGTTTGACCTAAATACGTTTTGATTTGCCATTTTTGAAACATCTGCAGGCACGCTTGTCAATATTTGAAACACGTCACCGCAAGCCCACGTGCACAGTCTGATGCAAGCCGACAATTCTGACCCAAACTGAATTTGACCCAAAAATGTTTCGATTTGCCATTTTTGAAACATCTGCAGGCACGCGTGTCAGTATTTGAAACATCTCAAAGCACGCTACCGCACGGGCACGCCCACATACACAGTCTGATGCAAGCCGACCATTTCCAGCACAAACTCAATTTGACCCAAAAATGTTTCGATTTGCCATTTTTGAAACATCTGCGGGCACGTGTGTCAATACTTGAAACATCTCACAGCATGCTGCCGCACGCCCACATACACAGTCTGATGCAAGCCGACCATTTGCAGCACAAACTCAATTTGACCCAAAAATGTTTCGATTTATCATTTTTTGAAACATCAGCTGGCACGCTGTATCAATTTTTGAAACATCTCTCCGCAGATTCTTGTTTCAGGCCTCCCAAAGGACCCCTACACCAATTTTTAGGCCTAAAATCGAAAATCATATTTTTTTCCATTTTTTCAAAAAACCCTGTGGGGTCAGATTTTGCCAGAAAAAAACCATAGATCGGCACAGTTCTGAAACAAAAAATAAAAAATGATAGAATGTATAGAAAAGGATTGATTCATGAAATTAAGATAATTAAATTAAAATGGATAAAAAGTGGATTTAAAAAAATAAATTTAGAGAAAAATAATTTTTGGAAATATTTCTCTATTAGGGAGGAGGAGTGAGAATCCAATTTTTGGGAGGGACATCAACATATTCAGGTACATACCCGTACCCTTCCCTGGTGTGTTGGCTGTTCTGATATTCGGGATGGGATTTTGGGTGAAATTTTGACGTCAGGTAACGACAATGAATAAGCTGCAATAGTGTGAAATTAGAGTGAATACAAATAGGTCACTCCTTTCGGGTCTCAGGCATGGATAATAAATGCCACAGTCAGCATAGTATGTGTGTGTCATTGAGAGCCCTGTGAGTGTGTGCATATGTTTAATGCAAAAAAGATTATGGCACAATAAATGGTAGGGTTAGGTGATGTCAACAGTAGCGAATTTTTATCCAAAAAATAGCACTATTGAATGCGTAAAATATCTTGAGAAAATTTCGAATTTTGAAATAATGCAAGATTTCTTTTTTAGTTTTGGAACGAATTTTCCTTTATTTTTTTAATAATTTTTTTTTAAAACCACTGTGGGGTGGATACTCAGAGACCAAGATAAGCATCCAGTCTAGCTCAAAATCGTCCAAAGTTGACCCTTCATGTTTTGTTCGAACAATTTTGTCACGCTCTGCTGCACGAAGCCAGCGTACAGCCTCTGAATATTTCCTCCCTTAGCTACAACGAAGGTTCCAAACAACTTTTCCCAAAAAAAAAAGACGTTGAGCATGTGACGGTGAGCTTGTCTTTGCTTTTTTCTGAATTCAACAACCAACCCCCAGTGGTTTTTAAAAAAAAAATTTTATTAAAAACAAATTTAAAGAAAAATTCGTTCCAAAAGTAAAAAAAAATTTTATTATTTCAAAATTCGAAAATTTCTCTATTTTTGCTCTAAAAGTGCTATTTTTTGCATAAAAATTGCCACTGTTGACATCACCTAACCCTACCATGGGTGTATTGGGTGCCATAATCGTTGTTATGTGGCATCTAGACATAGTGCGCACACTCACAGGGCCTCTCACATGACTACACGCATATATGTGACTGGGTGAGCATTTATTTATCCATGCCCCAGACCCGAAAGGAGTGATTCTATTTTGTATTCACTCTAATTTCACACTATGTGCAGCTTATTTGCATTGGTCGTGTGCCTAGACGTCATAATTTCACCCAAACTTCCCATCCCGAATATCAGAAAGCCAAACCATCACACCCGCACCGCCAGGGGAAGGGTACGGGTATGTACCTGACTATGGTTGGTATAGTCCGTCCATCAGCTCATGTCACTTTGTGATGCTGCTGGCCGACTTGTTCTCTTCCTCCACGTTCTAATAAAAGAGAAATTGAGTTTCCAAAAAAATTATTTTTGCTCCTAAATTGTGATTTTTTTGAAATCCACGTGTTTTATCCATTTTAATTTAATTTAATTTTAAATTTGATCGAATTCAATCCTTTTCGACACATTCTATCATTTTTTAGTGTTTTTTGCAAAATCGGTCCCACTCAATTTCTCTTTCGTTTGAACGTGGAGGAAGGGAACAAACCAGCCAGCAGCAACACAAAGTGTCATGAGCTGATGGATGGACTATACTTATCGACCATTGGATAGCATGGTTTTCGTATCACCTGTGCTTTATATGCACTTAGAACACACTATGTAGCAAAAATACCCCTATTTTGTACTTGAGCGCTCATTTATTATCGTGTTGGGCAGATTTTGGCTGGAAAAAAATTTTATTAAAAATTTTTTTTTATAAACGGGGTTCGAATAAAAAAAAATTTTTATTAACCACTGTTCCACCCAATGTAAAGGCAAACCAGAACTGTGCCGATCTATGGTTTTTTTCTGGCAAAATCTGACCCCTGATGGATTTTTTGAAAAAAAGGAAAAAAATATGATTTTCGATTTTAGGCCTAAAAATTGGTGTGGGGGTCCTCTGGGAGGCCTGAAACAAGAATCTGCGGAGAGATGTTTCAAAAATTGATACAGCGTGCCAGCAGATGTTTCAAAAAATGATGAATCGAACCATTTTTGGGTCAAATTAAGTTTGTGCTGGAAATGGTCGGCTTGCATCAGACTGTGTACGTGGGCGTGCGGTGGCGTGCTTTGCGATGTTTCAAATACTGACACGCGTGCCTGCAGATGTTTCAAAAATGGCAAATCGAAACATTTTCGGGTCAAATTGAGTTTGTGCTGGAAATGGTCGGCTTGCATCAGACTGTGCACGTGGGCGTGCGGTCGCGTGCTGTACTGTGAGATGTTTCAAGTATTGACACACGTGCCCACAGATGTTTCAAAAATGGCAAATCGAAACATTTTTGGGTCAAATTCAGTTTGGGTCAGAATTGTCGGCTTGCATCAGACTGTGCACGTGGGCTTGCGGTGACGTGTTTCAATTATTGACAAGCGTGCCTGCAGATGTTTCAAAAATGGCGAATCAAAACATTTTTAGGTCAAACAGAGTTTGTGCTGGAAATGGGTGGGTTGGTTATGGTTGGATATGTGGGCGTGGCGGTTGTCTTTAACAGTTTTAAAATGCTAAAAGTGTCCGCTTATGTTTCACAAGTTGGCTTTTGAAACATTTTTTGGGTGAAATTGAGTTTGTGCTTAAACGGTAGGTTTGTCATCAGATTCGATGTGCGGATGTACGGTGCCTTGCTTTGAGACGTTTCAAAAGTTGTGTGTTGAAACATTTTTCGGGTGAAAATAAACAATTTGGGTGATTTGTGGTTGTTCCCTGCAAGAGTGTAATTTTAGAAATCTGAATAGTTCCGTGTGTATGACACGCTCAAGGTATTGTGCGAACGAGTTCGAATTTTGCCTTGATGTTTGCATGGTGTAAAATGTCGTGCATTCGTCACAAAAACACAAATACACGATTGCGTGATTGAGGCACACGTAAATGTGCAATCATAGTCACTAATCTGCAGGGTTCCGCATATTTGGGCCACCCTATGAATGTACGTGTCGTTATGCACACCAGTGAAGCTACCTACTGGAGTTTTCAACCTTTTTAGGTCAATTTCATGTTTGGGTCCACACACTGTAACTCTTTTGATGATACAATGTTCACACGTTAAATGCACATATTACGTATTGAATATGACATCAGGTAAATGTAACTTGTGCTCAGGTACGTTCTACGTTGCATTCCGATGTAACCGCAGATGTCCTAATTCGACCCGTTTTGCAATTAACAGCCACATATGTGACGGGAAGCCGAATTTACCATTTACAAACCAAATTCAGTTTGGCACAATAGTGCATCAAATGTTGAAACATCAGTGGGTGCGCTGTGTCACTATTTGAAACTGTTCAAACAAGTTGTCACTCCCATATATGTATTTAATCTGAAGCCAAACAAACCATTTCCAACAAACCACACTCTATCAGTCTGACCCTAAAATGTTTCAACACACCACTTTTGAAACATCTGTGGGCGCGCAGCGTAAATTTTAAATGTCTCAAAGCAAGCCACCATACATTAGCACATCGGATCTGATGCCGAACCTACCGTTTCCAGCACAAGCTCAATTTCACCCAAAAATGTTTCAAAAGTCAACTTTTGAAACATCAACGTACACTTGTAGCATTTTTTGAAACTTTAGAAGACAGCCGCCACGCCCACATATCGAATCATAACCAACCCAACCATTTCCAGCACAAACTGAATTTGACCCAAAAATGTTTCGATTTGCCATTTTTGAAACATCTGTAGGCACGTGTGTAAATACTTGAAACATCTCACAGCACGCTACCGCACGCCCACATACACAGTCTGATGCAAGCCGGCCATTTATGACTCAAACTGAATTTGACCCAAAAATGTTTCGATTCGTCATTTTCTGAAACATCTGCTGACACGCTTCTCAATATTTGAAACACGTCACCGCACGCCCACATACACAGTCTCATGTAAGCCGACCGTTTCCAGCACAAACTCAATTTGACCCAAAAATGTTTCGATTTATCATTTTTTGAAACATCTGCTGGCACGCTGTATCAATTTTTGAAACATCTCTCCCCAGATTCTTGTTTCAGGCCTCCCAGAGGACCCCACACCAATTTTTAGGCCTAAAATCGAAAATCATATTTTTTCCATTTTTTTCAAAAAAACCCACCCTGTGGGGTCAGATTTTGCCAGAAAAAAACTATAGATCGGCACAGGTCTGAGGCAAACTACGCAACACGAGCCCGATTTCGCAGCTAGCAGAATAGTGAAACATACTGACGTGGCTGCTGATTTGGGAAACGTTACACATTGAAGAATACAAAGTGGAGCATGATGATTTTCTCTCTCTATTCGTTTTTAACACACGTCACCTTCGAAATCGGGCTCGTGTTGGTGTAGTTTGCCTCTATCATATTTGAGTGCGCACAAACAAAGCTTGCCAGGTGAGAAGCATTGCTGTGTTGCGACAACACAGCAATGCTTCACACCTGGCAAGCTTTGTGTGTGTGTGCGCGCATTGGAAAGGCTGCCTTGCGCATGTTGTGATAAACATTGTGTGAGCAGTATGGGGTTTTGAAAACTGGGAAGCACCAACAAGGGACTTGATAATTAGAGGCTTTTTATTTGTAATTGACAACTTATTTCATTCACCACAGATGCTTAAAATTATACGGGTACAAAATTTTAGCAAAAAGTGGCCACGTTTCTGAAACTTTTAATTTTTTTATTCAACAATGCAGGCGTTTCAATAGCCATTGTAGATTGCGGTTTTTGCCACAATGTTGGAGGTTGCTGTCGGCTTTAAGTGGATAACTCCGGTACGATGACAGTTAAAATACATTGACTTGAACGAATCGGGCAAAGTTTGCTGCTGGTTAAGAAGTTGTTTGGACCGGTCCAGAAAAATCAATCCAATTTGAGCCCCTGGGTCTTCAAGTGAAGCACTTTTCACTTGAACTCCCGAACGCTTTATTCAGGGAGGGGCTATCGGCGTGGAACACCGGTAAGCTTTTGTACGAAACATCAGCATATTCAGAAACACATAGGATGATAAACTTGGCTTGTAATACTGTGATCATATCAACTCCCATTTATCGCGCTCACCTAGAGCTGCTTAAGTTGATGACGAAAGTTGACCAGTTGAGTTGACGACTGTGCCATCAGCCATAAACTTGATGGCACCGTTTCAGACAATAACAGTTGCGTGACGCACATAGTGAAATCGGCTTATTTGACATGTCTGCACAAAGCGATGCTGCAGGACTGCATACTGCGATCAGTGAATCGATTCAAGTACACGGCCATTGTTGACATGGATGAGCTGATCGTGCCGCTGCAGCACGACTCGTTACCGCAGTTGCTCAGGTTGGACCCCAATATGAACAGAAAGTGATCAACGTGCTTTCGTTGAATTGTGTAGTTCAACCACGACCTCATGAGACGACTTTTTTAAAGCTTGCTTGGCCAGATTCAAAAATGCTCTGGTTACCCGTATTTCGGAAAACATAAGAAAGAGATTGGGCCGTGCGAGATGATGACAACTTCCATCTGGCTGACCTCAATTTGTTGCGTGCTTACGCGAACAGCAGCGTTGTTCAACATACGCTGAATATTTTTTCCCAAAACATACAAACAATCTGTCACAGTACCAATACCAAAAGTTCCACAACCAACAAGTTTCTCACAATATCGGCCCATAAGAAGTAACAGTCATAGATAGAATGCACTGTGTGTTTGAGGTTGTTGGCACTAGATCCTCCACGCTCTCCAAGGGCGCCCTTAGTCACAGTGGAAAATGGAAATGGAAATGCAAAAAAATATTCTATGTCCAGGTTTTCCTTTTCCATTTTCCAATATGACTAAGGGCATACTGCAAAATGGAAAATGGAAATGAAATAAAACATTTCGTTTTTATGGTAATTATAGTGTTGCTTAGTTTATGAGTTAAGTCACAGTAAAATGTATTGCCATATTTGAGATTTTTCGGTACGGCAATATTTTGTTTTTCATTATTGCGTAGTATATTGATGATGTAGGTTAGGCTTTTTGTGATCGTATCATGTTTTAATTCCGTGTATAATGTGCTAAAGTCGTATGCATTAGCATGGTAAATGGTTTGGTTATATGACCGTATTTTATTAATTATTGTAGTACTGTCGTTAACTGATATATAATGTTCTTTGTTTGATCTATGTTCTGCTGTATTTGTGCATGCTATTAAGTGTTTTCTGAAAAATTTTAGTATTATTAAGAGCGTGGGGTGGTAAGAATCGCAAAGTACGGTTCACAAAACTGAAATTTTGGATATGGTTTTTTTGATTGGAAATCAATGCCACAACATATTTAGGAATGCTCTCCAAGTTTGGCGTTCCAAATGTAAGTATACTTTCAGTAATTTCAATTTAAAGGTGCTCGGTTTGCATTTTTTGGGAAATTTTAAAAATGAAAAATGCTGAAAAAATAAATGTCAATCCAATTGGATCTCAGCCGATAAACAACATTCGGCGCTGAAATTTGCACACATATAGCAGTTTTTTGTCCGCTTTTCAGCTGCGCAAAAATAGTTGCACGATATTGAATGTTTTCTCTTCCATTGCATTTTTTTTAAAAAATGTCAAAAAAACGAGTGCATCTCAGAAACACCCAATTTAAAAAAAGTCCTCACCGTCGAATTCTTTCTATTGGGCCTCAAAATGTGCGCCATAAAATTCTGGTATTGGCGTATGAATGTGGTTTGTGACAAATTTGAATATTGTCGGCAATTTATGTTAGTATGAAGCAAAAAAAATTTCGTCGTTTTATTTTCTTTCTCGTTTTGTCGTGGTGCGCAGTTCAATTGAATGACGGAATATGTAAAAATTGATGCATGTGTTTCCCAAATATGAGTTCTGATGTGTATGCTGCTGAAACCTACATACAGTATGTGTTTCTTAACTGTAAATACCACGAGAGTGTTTTCAATTAATGTGCTTATTAAGGCAACCGTTTGTTAGGAAAATGCAGCAAATCTGTGAATGGCTATTCGTTTGTTTCAACTCTTGCCTATTTCTAAATGTTTTTGCATTGCATCCAGTTACGAAATAAAAAGTAATAATGGTAAAACGTTCACCCAAAACCCGCGACGCAAAAAAGACACGCTACAGGGTTTGAACCTGCGCGACAGACATACGCACGCATGTTCAGTGCTGCGCCTAACCGATTGCGCTATGCGATCCAGCCGCTGGCTTGCCTTAACGTGCCACATAAATGTATTTGCGCGTGCGCATGTGTGTTCTGCCGTTTACATAAAATGTGTTGTGTTGCAGCTATAATGTGTGTGTTGTGTTGACTGCTTGTATAATGTGTGTTGTTGTTGCTTGTTGCTCACCTCGTGTGAAACATAGCGAATTGTCCGCCACTTGAAAAAAATCATTATTGCCAATCACGGCCGGTGCCAAATAGCTTGCATTTCTGAACTTGTATCCATTTTGATAGCTTGTCATGTGTCATGAACAAGCGGTTTACTTTCAGACTACATTGACAAGCATCTTGTTGCCGTTCGTGACACCCACATCGGTCGTTTCTCCAATGTGAGTCCGTGCAAAAAAAGACAAAAAAGTGAGAAAAAAAACAAAAAAATGTTCTTTATCTAAACTTTTCAGGAGATATTCAAATTTGTCACAAACCAGATTTATAAGCCAATATCAGAATTTTATGGCGCACATTTTGAGACCAAATAGAAAGAATTCGTCGGTGAGGACTTTTTTAAAATTGATTGTTTTTGATATGCCCTACATTTCAGAGCTGACTTTTGAAAAATTCAACGGAAGAGAAAATACAGTGAATTTTTGCCTTTAATTTTAAATGGTTGAAAAGTAGATAACAAATTGACTATTATGTGTTATTTTCATTAAATAGCATCCGATCTAAAACAAACGACAGCCTCATCAACATAAACTTGGTACATTTTTGGAATTTCAAGAAATCTTCGACCTGCCCACTTAAATGCGCCCATAACTATTTAATGCTTTGGAGTTTGGATCCAAAATTTTGTATGTGTCTTAGTAAATGTAGTAGTCAACTTTTTGTGCAATATGAGCGAAATCCATTTTTTTCGATTTGTGAACCCTATTCCATTGACACCTATCTGTTACTATTACCCCACGCTCTTAACATTAGTTCAGATATAGGTTTCGTAGTGGATTTACTGGCACCTGATATATCTCTGAATTTTATTGGATGTTTGTGAAATTTAGGTATGCAGTATAAAGTAGGTATGTTTAACTCCGTTTCAGGTTTATATTCTGGAATGAATGTTTTTACTGAACTTTTGTGGTGTTTTTTATTCCTTCTTCTGTAATGTTGCTTAAGGTGTATGTTTTATTGATTCTAGAATTACCTTATCAAAACCAACTGTTTGTAAAATTAGTTTATGTTGTTGTGCGTCTTTGAGAGACGAACAGCACTAAATCACAATACACAGAATATATTGCCGAATTTTCGATACTCAATAGTATCCTCGTCTGGGCTAAAACAACAATAAGAGAGATTGGAACCGATTGTCACAAGAATATCACTTCAGAAAACGCAAACAAGGTGAAAAACAGTCAGATAAACAAGTGGCATTTTGATACAGATATTGGCTATTGTTGGGTTTCATTGCTCTGTTGATGTATGGATTGCGAGCGAGAATATAGGCCGACTCCATAACACGCAGTTGTTTCTCTGTGTCACAGTGGTCTAGCACCTTTACGTGCTGCACTGTACATTGATGTGTGCGCATAGGGGGTAGGCAGCCCCCAGAAAGTGTGTAGTAAAGAGAATGTTTCAGACCTGCGGCAACGTGGTTGATCTGCTAGATTATTTTTAGCTGAAAATGTTTTGTGAGAATCACAAATAGCACAGTGGTTAAGAGTGATTGAACGTGAAAATCAGGATAGATTTGATGAATTCTTATATGGTCATTGTGCGACAAATATCTTAATCACAGCATATCCCTTTGGATGAAGCAAAAAGCGATGTGATAAAGAAATATGGTAAAGCAACTGATAATTCAATCATCGATAGTACAAAAGATCATCCTTTCTTCCAAATTAAACTGGACCGTAAATGTAGAGAGAGGGGCAAACATAGAAAGACAAGAAAGAAAGAAAGAGAAATTGGCATGACAAGTAGACTTAACTGAACGAGGTTA